>PVIH01004729.1:0-134997 GCA_004025045.1 Sigmodon hispidus | reverse complement strand
ACAATGGGAGCTCAACTCTCCCTCCCAGGCTGGGATATAGGCACTGAGGCCTCTAGCCCCCTCCTGACCTCTGGGCGGGGTCCGAATCTGCCCCTCGGAGACCCCTGCAGTTGGTTCGCTCAGTTCGAGGTCGTGGCGGGGTTTCCCTCAGCAGGAGCCGTGGAAGTGGTCAGGGACAGAGTCCACCTGCCCCTGCCCCTGATGTGTGGTCTTAAATGATGAAGGGGAAGTAGCTCACACACACAAACATACAAACACTCACACACATGCCAGGTTAGCAATACTAAACACTATTTTCCCTAATTTTAAAACTGTGATACTCTTGAAAATGAAATTTTTATCTTATTTTCAGGGATATAGTTGCTAACAGAAGTATTTATAGACCAGCCCTTTATTTTGTTATCAATAATCTTATTTGCTCCAACATGACCTGGTTTTAGCCGTGCTGTACACATACTAATTTTAATTACTGCAAAGTAAACTGAAGTGAAAAAAATGTTCCTAACACAAACCATTAAAACAGCATGCTCAGGGGCTGGAGAGATGGCTCAGAGGTTAAGAGCACTGACTGTTCTTCCAGAGGTCCTGAGTTCAATTCCCAGCAAAACCATATGGTGGCTCACAACCATCTATGATGAGGTCTGGCGCCCTCTTCTGTAAAACTGTATGCATAATAAATAAATAAATAAATAAATAAATAAATAAATAAATAAATACAGCATGCTCATCAACTCACTGCTTCTTGGCATGCAGCAAGCTGCACTATTAAGTCACAGCAGCATTCAATTCCCACTTTCATTGAATCATTATGTTTTTAAAATACCAATGCCCACACACATATATGTCACATATTGTTAAGTTTGGGTGTTTCTAATACTGAACATAAATCCTGACATGACAATATCAAAATGAATGGAGGAACAAAAGTGTGATTGTCAGGGTGGGTTAGTCCAAAATTGGCCAAAACAAACAAAAAATAAACAAGAGAAACAAAAAAAAAACTCTACCACACATACTTCCATATAAGTATGTATACACATACACACACACCAGTTGTTTCATGTTAGTGTTTAAAAGGCTCTAATATGCAATTAATAAAAAAAATCTTAATATTACAAATAATTCATTTTTAGTAATTTAGAAAAGTTCTGTATGTCTTTATTAAGCTTTTTTGTTTGTTTCTTTAGTTTATTGGGTTTGTCCTGTTTTAAAAAGTGGGTACAGGTATTCCCTAGGCTAACCCCCAAATCTAGACTCAGGCAAGCTTCCCAACCAAGGCTCCTTGCTGCTGAGGCTACGGGAACTGTGTTGATTAATTTTCATTTTGTGAGAAGGATTACATGTATGCATATGTGCACATGTCTACAAGTGTACTTGTATATATGTGTAGAGGCCAGAAGATAACATTAGGGATCCTTCCATTTGCTCTCCACCTTATCTTCTCTGAGAAAACAACTCTCATTTATTTCATCCAGAACTCACCCATCCATCAAACCACAGAGATCCTCTTTTCTGCCTTCTATGTGCTGGATGTAGAGAGCAGTTGAAGTTCTGGCTGAAGGCATATTGTTCACATGAGAATGGGCAGGTCAAAGATGCCAATGCCTCAGACTGGAAGGGATGGAAAGGCATTCCTTTGGCCAGAGTATGAATGTACAGGAAAGGCTGACCTTCAGCTAAAAAGACTATGTTAAAAAGTGCCCAGTGCAACTTCTTCCTCTTCCAGGATGACAATGCTTCCATGCAGAGCCCTACCAAGATCAGCTGACACAACCCCTCACTGGTTACAATGCTCAGTACCAGGGCTACTGGTGCATCTCCACCTGAAGCACACAGCTCACTGAATCCATTACAGCCCTGGTGTCTGTCTTACTACACGTATATGCTTTCTTTGCTGTCTCCCAGTCAGGTTCCCAGGACCCAGCAACAAAGGCCTCAGCAACTAGGATTACAAGCAAACATGACTGAATTGAAATTTTTAAAATAATGATTTTTGTTAGCAATCTGTGAAAAGTAGCTAATCATATTAGAAGCAGAGCACTAATCTAGAGATTTATTATTACTCTGATTTTTTAAAAATGTCTCTATATAAAATCCTTTGAATTTAACAGTTCATAAATTTCTGGCTCTCTTTAAATGTTGATGAAGAGCTAACTTTCTCATTGTACCATACAAATTAACATTTAAGCCCATTAATTTTAAAAACTAATTAAGTGAAACTGTTTTAAAGAAAATTTAGGAAAGTTTCTCTTAATTATTCTCAAAATGAGATTTTGGTTGATTGGTTAGTGAGAGAACAGTGCAAACTTCATTTTTAGTCAGCATATAAAATTAAAATGAATTTCTAGACAAAAACTAAATACTGGTTCAAATTTCATCCCTCTATCTTATTTTTATTTTTGTTTGCCTATGCAAGACCTACATGTCTGATGCCCTTTGAGTTCCAAAGAAAATTTAAGATCCCCTGGAACAAGAGTTACAGAAGGTTTTGAGCCATTATGTGGTTGCTGGGAAGCAAACTCAGATCCTCTGGAAGAACAAGAACTCGTAACCACTCAGCCAGCTCTCCAGCTCCCATTTTGTTTGTGACAAGGGTCCTGTGTCATTCAGGCTGGGCTCTAACTTGCTATACAGCTAAAAGGTCCTTGAACTTCTGATGGTTTGTGCCTTTACCTTGGAAGATCTTAGATTACAAGCATGAATCTCTACACCTGGTTTTGTGGTCCTGGTGACCAAGCTCAGACCTCAGCACATGGTATGCCAGTATTTTTTTTCTTTTCTTTTTTTTTAATGAGCCAAGATACAATGAAACTTTATTTTATCATTTTTTTGGTTCCTCGTTGGTTCTGTAGTACTTACTGCCAGGACCTGAAGCTAGAATCACCCCAGTCTTTTGCATTTTCCTGTGTCCATCACCTCAGGTATAATTTTCATTTTATTATTATTAGTAGTATTATTATGAATAAAGTCATATTTTCTATCCATGTATATCCTTGTTCAAGGTCCCTTTCCCTTCCCACCCCCACCAGTCACTCTCTCTTCTCACCATCTCCCCATCTCCTCCCCTGCAAAGGCAGGAAGTCCCAAGGTCCCAATATGGCTTAGTTCAGCATCCCCTCCTGGCAGATCCAGTTTCCTCACCCCAACATCAAGACTGAGTCAGGTGTTCCTCTAAAGGTTGTGGTTTCCAAGGTGCAAGTCCAAGGTGTTTCAGATCCCAAGCTGTTCACTGTTTGTGGCTTGCAGCTTTGACATGCTTTGCTTTTTGCTTTTTTGTTTAGAGTTCACTAATGAGTGAGTACATCCCCTGCTTATCTTTCTGAGTTTGTGATACCTCGCTCAGGAGGATATTCTCCAAATCTATCCATTTGCCTACAAATTTTAGGATATCATTTTTTCTTACTGCTGAGTAGCATTCCATTGTGTAGATGTACCACAGTTTGTTAATTCATTCTTCAGTTGAGGGGCATCTAAGTTGTTTCCAGGTTCTTGCTATTACAAATAATGCTGAATAATAGTTAAGCTAATGCCTTTGGAGCACGAATGTGCTTCTTTAGGGTATATGCCCAGAAGTGGTATTGCTGGGTCCTTGGGGAGATGGATTCCCAATTTTCTGAGAAACTGCCATACTACATTCCAGAGTGACTGAACAAGCTGACACTCCCACCAACATTATGGAGGAGTGTTCCCCTTGCTCTGCAACCTCTCCAGCATAGGCTGTCACCTGTGTCTTTTATCTTAGCCAATCTGACAGGTGTCAGGTGGTATCTCAAAGTTGTTTTGGTTTGCATTTTTCTGATGGCTAAAGATGTTGAGCACTTTTTCAGGTGCCTTTCAGCCATTTATAATTCTTCTGCTGAGAATTCCCTTTTTAGTGTAGAACCCCATTTTTTGATTGGATTATTCAAGGTTTTGGGCCCCAGTTTCTTGAGTTCTTAATATATTTTAGAGATCAGTCCTCTATCACTTGTAGGGTTGGTGAAAATCTTTTTCCCATCCTGTAGGCTGTCATTTTGTCCTATTGACAGTGTCCTTGGCTTTGCAGAAGCTTCCCAGCTTCAGGAGATCCCACTTATTGATTGTTGATTTTAGTGTCAGTGCCACTGGTGTTATAGTTAGGAAGTGGTCACCTGTGCCAATTCGCTGGAGTGTATTTCTCACTTTCTTTTCTATCAAGTTCACAGTGGCTGGGTTTATGTTGAGGTCTTTGATCCACTTGGATTTGAGTTTTGTGCAGGGTGACAGACTTGGATCTATTTGCATTTTTCTACACACTACCAACCAGCTATGCCAACACCGTTTGTTAAAGATACTATCTTTTTTCCATTGATTATTTTGAGCCTCTTTGTCAAAGATCAGGTGTTCATAGGTTTTTGGGTTAATGCCCAAATCCTCAATTTGATTCCATTGATCCACAAGTCTGTTTTTATGCCAGTACCAGGCTGTTTTTGTTACTGTAGCTCTATACTATAACTTGAAGTTGGGGATGGTGATGTCTCCTGAGGTTCTTTGTTGAACAAAATTATTTTGGCAATCCTGGCTTTCCTGTTATTCCAAATAAAGTTGAGTATTGTTCTTTCAAGGTCCATAAAATATTGTGTTGGGATTTTGATGGGCAGTGCATTGAATCTGTAGACTGCTTTTGGTAGAATTGTCATTTTTACTATGTTGATCCTACCTATCCAGGAACATGAGTGATCTTTCCATTTTCTGATATCCTCTTCAATTTCTTTCTTCAGTGATTTAAAATTTTTGTCAAATAGATCTGTTACTTCTTTGGTTATAGTTATTCCAAGGTATTTAATGCTATTTGCAGCTATTATAAAGGGTGATGTTTCCCTTATTTCTTTTTCAGCCCTTTTATCTTTAGCGTATAAGAGGGCTACTGATTTGAGTTAATCTTGTATCCTGCTACATTGCTGAAGGTGTTTATCAGCTGTAGCAGTTCCCTGGTAGAATTTTGTGGGTCATTTATGTATACAATCATATCATCTGCAAATAGAGATAGTTTCACTTCTTTTCCAATTTGTATCCCTTTAATCTCCTTTTGTTCTTTTATTGCTTTAGCTAAAACTCTGAGAACTATATTGAATAGATAAGGGGAGAGAGGACATCCTTGTCTAGTTCCTGATTTTAGTGGAATTGCTTTGAATTTTTCTCTATTAAGTTTGATGTTGGGTGTCAGCTTCTTGTAAATCGCCTTAATTATATTTAGATATTTTCCCTGTATTACTGATCTCTCCAGGACTTTTATCATAAAGAAGTGTTGGATTTTGTCAAAGCCTTTTTCAGCATTTAAGGATATGATCATGTGGGTTTTTTCCTTCAGTTTGTTTATATGATGGATGACATTTATGGTTTTTTGTATGTTGAACCAACCTGCATTTCAGAGATGAAGCCTACTTGGTCATAGTTGATGATATTTTTATATATTGTTGTATCCGGTTTGACAAAATTTTGTTGAGGATTTTAGCATCAATATTCATGAGGCAAATTGGTCTGTAAGACTCCATCTTTGTTGTATCTTTGAGTGGCTTGAGATTTAGGGTAATTGTGGGTAGGCCAGTGTTTTACCAACTAAACTATATCTCCCATGTTCCCTGAACACTTCTATAAATCAGGAATTCCATATTTATTAACTGGATGTTTTTAATGGAATGGTTACAACATATCCTCAAGAAACTTATACATGAAAAAATTAAGAGTACAAAATAAGATTACAGTGAGGAGATAATACATGCTTCTTTTTTTTTTTAAGTAATTTCAAAGTGAATATGGTGGTGAGCATCTTTAATCCAGGTAGAAGGGAGGAGAGACAGGTAGATCTCTGTGTTGGAGACCAGCCTGGTGTACAGATCAAGCTCTAGGACAGCCTAGACTAGACAAAAAAGCTCTGTCTCAAAAAACAAAAACAAAAATCCTAAGTAAATAATGTTCCTTTCCTCTTGATGAAAGGCTAAGTATAATCAATGAGGCTCAGATTCTACAGTTTGGAGGAGATAAAGCCTTGACCCCTATGAGGGATTTGCATGACACACCTACAGTACAGAATGCTCACCAATAACTTAAATAAGCATTAATACAGTACAACCCAGAATAGAATTTAAGAGGATTAAATTATAACTGATTTGGGGGCAGAAATATGTGCCTACCAGAAAAGGGCTTGGTTGGACATATTTCGGCTTCTATTACTGAGCATTGAAATGCTTTGGTAATTTAGTTTTGTGACAGAATTGGTATTCTGAAAGCCACTTAATCTAAAATTACAAAGAAAAGCACAGTTTGCAAAGTCATTTGAATGGCTAGTATTTCTAGCACCACCTGTAGCCAAAAGTTGTGTATACTTCCAAAGCTACCAAATCTTAAGAAAGGAGGTTTTCTTTCCTATACAAGTTTGCAATGAAAATATTTTCAAACTCAAACTATGGGTTCAGGGTAGTGTTATCCAGACCACACTGCACATGCAAAGTGAGTTCCATATTATAAACATCATTTAACTGTGTAATGAGGTACTTCCAACTATGTTTCAATAAGAAGTAGTTAATATACAATACAATGAGAACTAAAAGCCAAATGTAAATAACTCTATAAATGTAAGTAGCAAAATTTGATCAATTAAGATCATAAGCCTGGATCTCAGGATATACTTCGATGGTAGAGCACTTGCCTGGCATGCACAAAGCCCTAGGTTTCTAATCCTCAGTTAAAAAGACAATTATGTTTGCAATCTGATGTCAATAACTGCAAACCTATCTGAATAAAGAGACCTTTTACAAACTGAAATTTGTGAATTCTTATAGGCCAGCATTGACACATGCTGCAGTTTTTATGACAGGGAATATTAACTTTGAACTACAATTGAAACTAGTTTTTATAGGTCATGAAAATTTCATTATTTTTACTGACAGATGCAAAATTACAGATTTTTTATTAAATTAGTAACTAAAATATGTTAGCTACTAAGTTACACTGAAAAGTTACACTGATGATTTTTGTACTTATTTCTCAAATAAACTGGTTTCCCAGCAACTCAGTACACTCTATTTTTCAGGTTAATCAGTTCAAAAAAATGAACATCTCTAGCTCACACTCTTTACTCACAATCATTAGTAAAAATCATTCCCTTCATTTTATAAAACTAGATCTACACTGTATCTGCTACTATCATGGGTCAGACCATCACCACTTCTAGCTTATCATACACACAAACATACCATACACCCGTGTACCACACCTATAACACACACACACATACACACACACACACCAACCACTTGGCTTACTTAAGCACCCTCTCTCTGGTCTTCTGGCTTCCTGGAGCACCCTTGCTGTCGGACTATGCTTTTGTACTGTAAATATTGGTTTAGTAAAACACTGATTAGACAGGAAGTAGATGTGGGGGACCAGACTATGAGAATTATAGAAAGCAGAAGAGCAGAGCAGAAACAACAGAAAAACACAGAGGAAGTGGGATGAGAATGTTGAACTGAGCAAAAAGGTACCAAGCCATGTGACTAAATAGAAATAGAAATATTGATTAACTTAAAGTATAAGAGTTAGCAAGTAATAAGCCTGAGCCACAGACCAAACAGCATGTAATTAATACAAGAATTTTATAATTATTTAGGACTGCTGGTCCAAACTTGGGGCTAGGGCCTGGCCAGAAATTACTGACTACAACCCACTCACTGGTCTCCTGACTAACTGGAGCATTCCCTTACTGGTCTCTTGATTTAATAAAGCACTCTCCCTCACTAGTCTCCTGGATTACTGGAGCACCCTCTCACTGGTCTCTTGACTTCTTTTATCTCTTAACACTTACTAGCAATCTGAATTTCCTTTAAAAGTCAAGCCAGATCCTGCCCCTCCTCAGCCGTAAGTCATTCCATGGTTTCCAACCTCACTCAGCATACAAACTCAAAGCCCTTGTCATTAGACCACATCAAAGCACATAATATGTTCTCCACCTCCAAACACTTCTGACTTGTCTCATATTCTTCCACCAGCCCACCTTCTGGCTTAATTTTTAATTCTATGACATAGCTTTTACTTAATTTGTTCTTCCTTTGTTCCCAGATAAACATACTATTGCTCCTTTACCTTCTTCAGTGTCGGCTCATATAACCTTCTCACAAAGGCCATTCTGTGGCCTTCTTATACAGTCAGCAATTATTATTTCACACTGTATTCTACCTCTCTACTTACAGCATCTAAAACAACACCTGAAAACATCTACTCAATAAACATACAAAGCAACAAAAAATATTGTACTGTTTCCTGAGAGTAATACTCTGCAGTCATTTTTACTTATATGTACTATATGCAAATATATAAAACTGATTTACCATTGCACTAAGTGTTTCTTCCCAATCAGGTCTCTCTCGGGGGTGAACATTTCTATGTAGTTCTGGGACAAAATCATCCTCTTCAGACTGCATTGAGGACTTCATCTTCCTAGAGAGAGAAACAAGAGAGAGTTTTGTAAGAATTTCCATTTCAACAAAAACTGTTTCAATGAACACATCCAAAAGGCAGAAAAAATATCTCCTAATTTTAAGTTTAACTCAAAGAACTTGAGTGGCTAGTGGTGATCCTTAATTTCTACACTGGCTTCCAGAGATCTACCATGATATACCAAACACCTGCTTCCTGCTCTAGAAAATAACTGCTGTAATTATTATACAAGGCCTGATTACATCTATTCAACATAATGTGAACCTTGAAAATGATATGTTACAGAAATCATTGACTCTGAAACAAGTGTCTATAGAACTGTTGCTAAGCATTTCCAAATCTTCATAATTGGGTTGGTAAGTGCTTACTGCACAAACATGAAGACATGAGCTGCTAAGACTAGGTAATACAATGTCATGGACACACACAAAAGACCACTACCCCAGAAGTCCCTATGGAAATTCTCCTCAGTTCATCAATAAAGCCACTCAAAATGAAGGGAAAAAGGAAAGGAAATCAGCTGAGAACTAAATAGCTCGTCAGCAGCCCAGCAACGCCGAAGAGACAAGGGACAAGATGGCACTGCTAAGTTCTCTAAGATCTCACTGAGACTCTAAGAAAGCCGTATCTTAGGACTGAGCCTACATGAAGTACTGCTTAGCTTATAACCAAGGCGCATAATGTCAGAAGTGCTAGGGAAAATACTCAGTTTAGAAAATAAAAAAGTAAAACAAACAAAAACAAGATCTATTGATAATTCCCCATATATATTACTGATATTCAATAAAAAAAATTATAAGGCAAACTTTAAAAAAAAAGTAAAGAAAAAGTCAAGGCAAATTCTCATCTAATTCATATTTTTAAATTATTGCAAAGAAAAAGGCAGTGTAGTCCACTTGTAGTCTCATCCAGACGAAAGAATTTGTAAGCAGCATCAGTCCTGGCCTAACAGGAAATGGCAGATAAAGGTCCATCAAGATGACTTCCTTGGTCAAGGCACTTAGCACCAAACCTGATGACTTAGCTCTAGCTCCCAGACCCATATGATGAAAGGACATAACCTCCATGCATGTGTTACAGCATGTGTGTCAATGCACATACGTATGTAAACACAATAAATCAATAAATGTAATTAAAATTATAAGAACTTGCTATAGCAGATAATCCACAAAGCTGAAAATTTCCTAGAATGCATAAGATTAAAAAAAAAAAAAAAAAAAAAAAAAAAAAAAAAAAAAAAAAAAAAAAAAAAAAAAAAAAAAAAAAAAAAAAAAAAAAAAAAAAAAAAAAAAAAAAAAAAAAAAAAAAAAAAAAAAAAAAAAAAAAAAAAAGGTAAACTCTAGAGAAATGAAAAGCATGGACTTTTTTCAAGATAAAACAGATCACAGGCAACTACTTGCCTGCAGCCAAGCAAAAGAAAAAAAGATACACTAGCTGGTAGGAAGCATTTGCTTAATTTTTTATTAAGTTGCTTAAAATATTTATGAGTCATATGTTCAATAAATTGTAAAAAAAATTAGATAAAAGTGAGGATTTCAACAGGGGACTGGGGTACTGAGACACTAATGTTACTATAAGACTAAAAAATATATCTACAATTACAAATTCATTCGATGTGGGCTGCAGGGATGGTTCATTAGGTGAAGGTGCTTGCTGTCATGCCTGATCCCTGAGTTCATTTGAAGAAATCAACAGAAGGAGAGAACCAAGCCCTAAACATTGTCCTCTGACCTCCAAACACTGCCATGAAGAGCGTGTGTGAGAGCAATAAGAAAACAAAAAACATTGTCCTCTGACCTCCAAACACTGCCATGAAGAGCGTGTGTGAGAGCAATAAGAAAACAAAAAACATTGTCCTCTGCCCTCCAAACACTGCCATGAAGAGCATGTGTGAGAGCAATAAGAAAACAAAAAGAAGAGAAAAGCAAAAAGAGGGATCTTAGAAATTCTTTAAAAAAGGAATTCATTAGATGTGTTTCACAACGAACCTGACTAAACAGTTACCTAGAAAACAATTATCAACCTTCAAGTACAAAAGAAAAAAGAAAAGGAGAAGAAAATGTAACACACACACAATGTAAAATAAACTGGATGGTGGTGTTATATGCCTTTAATTCCAGCACTCAGGAGGCAGGTGGAGCTCTCTGAGTTCCAAGATAGCCAAGGGCAACTAAGGCTACACAGAGAAACCCCATCTCGAAAAATGTCAAGTAACATAAACTCTCACATATTTCTAAATTGACTATTTAAAAGAGTAAATAATGAGAAAGGTACAAAACCACCATTTTAAAAAAATGTCTAAAAATCTTCTAAAAATAATAAAAACCATCAAGCTACCAACTCAAGGAATTTTGACAAATCTCAAGCCCAAATTTATTTTGGGATTTTTATTTATTTTTATTTGATGTGTGAGAGCGTTTTGCCTGTATGCATGAGTGCACACCAGTGCATGAAGTACCTGTGGAAGCCTATAAAAAGCATCGGATCTCTGGGGACTGGTGTTACAGACCATTGCAAGCTGTCATGAGGATGCTGGGACTTGAACCAGAGTTCTCTAGCACCGGCCATCTCTCCAGCCCTCAAGCAAAAATTTTAAAAGTAAACAAGGTAGCCAAAGTACTAAATATAAAATCCTACAAAAAACTCTCAAAATCAGTACAAAGAGCAATTTGACTTCAAAGAAGCATAAATAACAAGAAAAAAAGAGAAAGCAAAAGCATGAATTGTAATAAAGGAAAAACACTGTAACCTAGAATCTTCTATCTTTCAAAGTGTCCATTTGAAAAAAAAAAAAAAAAAAAAACCAAGTAAGATAAGCAAAGTTCAAAACAAAACTGAATTTGCCAAAAGAAAATAAAAGCACAGATTTGAGAACTACAGAAACACTGAAAAACTGCAAAGATTTACAGACTGGTGGGTAAAGAATGCACAACTATAATCTCAGAATTTGGAAGTCAAGGCCAACCTGTGCTACTAGGTGACTTTGACTAGCCAGGATACCAAGTGAGATACTCAAACAGTCAGTAGTAGTAGCTTTATAAGATGGGGGGGGGGGGGAGTGCACTCACATGCATACTCACACATATTATACATATTTATTATACTATATAAGTATAAAAACAGAATAAGAAAACCTCTGGGCATGTCTATAAGGGAGTTTCTAAACTGGGCTAACTGAGTTGCAAACACATATCTTAAATGGGCAGTATCATTTTATGGACTGGGATCTCAACACTTGCTAACAAGAGGAAAGCTCAGCACCAGTCCTCACCACTGGGCTTCCTGACTACATAGCAATGTGACAGCCACCTCAAGCTCTTGCTGCCATTTCTCTGCCTCCAGTGACTATGTCCACTTGAACCACAAGCCAAAACAAGCTCTCCCTTCCTTACCATGTGACTTTGCCAGACATCTTCAAAAGGATCAGAAGTACAAGGTCACCCTCAGCTACAAAGGAAGTTTGAGGCTGAACTGAATATATCAGACTCAAAAAGAGAGAAATGAGAATAAATCATATATACAAAAATTAAAAATGCGCAAAAGGCTGACTCTTCTTCAATATCTAGGATCCTAGGAAAAAAGACAGATGGGGGGGAGAACAAGGAACAAACTGAATAATGAAAAAGGAGCCAACCATAGCTGAAATATAAATGGAAACTATAAAGATTTCTGAGGACATTTTAAGTCATTTTATTTCAAAGCAGTTAGAGTCTAATTTAAATAAAAATTTCAATCCCCTGAAGCATATAATTCACCAATATTTAAAAAAGAAATAAAAAAATTGTAGTCTTATAGCTGTATCGGCAGTTAAATCTGTAAGAAAACTCTGGGCTCATGTGTATTCATTAGTGCATTATTTCAAGCACTGAGGGAATAAATAATAACACTTGTATACATATATTCCTCCATACTACAAAAATAAACACCTCTCAACCCATCCCATGAGCCAACCAAGTCTTAAAGCTGATACAACTAAGCAAAAGTTAACAAAGACATCACTGTAAAAGAAAATGGAGTGAGGCAGCACAACACACCTCTAAAACAAACAGGGGTGCGGAAACAGAAGGAGAGACTCCTCAAAATTAAACTGGCTTAAAAATATAAGATTTACCTCTAAAACTGACCACAGTCTGAAAGGTGGAAATCATATATGATTCTAAGAGTTAACATTTGGGCCTTATCATAAATTTCAAAGGGAAACTACTTTAAAGAATACAGCTAACATAATTTGTGGTGGGAATGTTCTCTGTATGCTGTAAATAAAGTAACTGATTTGGCCTATGTGCAGCACCATAGAAGTGGATGGAGAATCAGAGGTTAGACAGGTAGAAGGAGGGCGGAGTTAGCCAGTCTCCATCTGACCCCCACGAAGAAGAGACATGTAAGAGATACAGATGAGCCGCGGGCCGGGCCAAGTGGCAGATAGAATAATAGGAATGGGCTGAATTAAGATGAAAGAGCTAGCTAGTAATGTGCTTGAGACAAGGGCCAAACAGTATGAAATTAATATAAGCATCTGATTCATTTCTTTGGGTGACAAAAGTCGCCGTGGGCCAGGTTCAAACCTCGGGCCCAAACGGGCCAGGAAATCTTCTTACAACAATAATTCTTAAAGATGAAATAGGAAAAAGAGAAGCTGTCTCTGGTAACACTATTTGAGGCTCTATTCAGTTGTTGCTGCTCTTCTTTTTTTTTCAAATTACAAAAAAGAGTAAACAATATAAAATTTAAAAAATGAAATAAAATAAAGATTGTAATTATTTGACTTATACACAGATAATATGAAAGTCTCTATAGTTTAGAATTATAAAATAGGGCTGGAGAGATGGCTCAGCGGTTAAAAGCACTGACTGTTCTTCCAGAGGTCCTGAATTTGATTCCCAGCATCCACATGGTAGCTCACAACTGTCTGCAATTCCAAGATCTGACACCCTTACACAGTTATACATACAGGCAAAACACCAATTCACATAAAATAAAAATAAATATTTAAAAAAAAGAATTATAAAATAATTTAGCAAGACTCCTGGTGTGTAAAAATCAAGTAAATTTATATACAACACTTTATGTTTACAATTATTTATGCTCAAAATGTAACCAACACACATATTTCTTACTATATTTCATAAAAGAGGCTGTTACAAAGACAGGATTAGCACTGCCACTTGCACAAAATGAATAATTTTCACAAATGTTCGGCAACAAAAGTTGCACCTATCACGCAGTACTTAATTCTATTAAGGTGAAGTTCAAAAAACAATAGAACTTATCTACACTGACTCAAGGAACACTAGAAAGGTTATCTTGATTGGCTGTACTTATGCGTGTGTGCGTGCGTGCGTGCGTGCATGCATGCGTGTACCAGTCTATAGACTTCACTATATGAATGTTATATTGGAACAAAAGTATAAAATAAAGGTTCACTGACAGACAGTAAACATTAATTTACTAGACATGAATTGTGTTTAGATATACTGTGCTTCATACTAACAAATAGACTTCATGTACCACAGTTTGTTAATCCACTCCAGTTGAGGGGGCATCTAGGTTGTTTCCAGGTTCTTGCTATTACGAATAGGTTCTTGCTATGAACATAGTTGAGCTAATGCTTTTGGGTTGTGAATGTGCATCTTTAGGGTATTTGCCCAATAGTAGTATTGCTGAGTCCTTGGGGAGATTGATTCCCAGTTTTCTGAGAAACCGCCATATTTCATTCCAAAGTGGCTGAACAAGCTTACACTCCCACCAACAATGGAGGAGTGTTCCCCTTGCTCTGCAACCTCTCCAGCATAGGCTGTCATTTGTGTCTTTAAACTTAGCCAATCTAACAGGTGTAAGGCTAGCTACATTGTTGAAAATGACATCCAGATTTTCTAAAACTGGTTGATGTTAGCTTGTTCACTTCCAACAAAAAATGTCTAATATTTTATTTAAATAATCATTACAATTTTAGCAACAAAAGTTCCCAGTCCAGTATCCCCCACTACTGATAGTATTATGTGTGTGCCCCACTGACTTGGGGGAGCCCTCTATACCATCTCTAAATCCCTCTATGGATGTGTGTGTCTTTCTCACACTATGACTTTTCTTTACAACTCTGCACCACAGGTTTCAACCACTCAGAAGTTATTCCATAATATTCAGAATTTTTAAACTATTTAAATAGTTTTTATGCTTTAGGGCCTTTTTTGAACATAAAAACTTAGGCAGGCAATCGTATGCCATTCTTATGAAAGGTTCACCTTGGGCACCAATCCAAAGGGCTGAATTACTGAAATACCAAGAAAGTCTTGCACTAGCATGCCTTGTGGTTAGGACAAATTTATTTCACAAATCATAAAGATAGAATAATGGTTGAGTTCCAGCATTGTATACAATTTTCTGAGATTAGGAATGCTTACACAAAATTCTTATGATTATTATTCTAACACTGACAAGAATATGCTTAGTAAAAATTGTATTTAATGTTAAACAAATATTTTGAGGACCAAACTTAACTCTAAAGCAACATAATAACTCTTCCTGGCAAAATACACATTTTTTATGATATTAAAACAGGATACCTATACAAAGTTATACACTATATGATGGACATGAGTGTAGAGCAGTAACTATACTGATAGTTAAAGGTTAATATTTTCTCTCCACCCTTTCCAGTTCATAAAACTGGCTGGCAATCTCAAAATCAAGAACTTCAAAAAAAAAAAAAAAAGCCAAGAATAATAAAAACACGGAATCGTGAAGTATCTTCTAATCCTTAAAGTAAATCTCTTTAATGTATATTAAAAAGTAAGGCTATAGAAGAAATGAAGCCCAACTACACAGTCCTACTGAACAATGCAGCATCACATAATTCCAAGCTAGGCGAGATGGGATAAAGCATCCACAAGTCAGTCAAACACATGAAATAAATACAAGTTTCAGAATACTTAAGACCAATCGACAGCACCCTCCCTAGACTGCCTTGTAAGGTGTAGTCACCAAATTGTTCTGTGAAGTGGAGTAAGAAGTTTCTCTTCTCACTTAAAAATCAATGGTCTTGGATTTGGATACAAGTAAAGGTGATTAAGGGGCTCAAAATAGTGGGTTCAGGCTCCACTCTAGTGTTACCTGCATATCTACACATCACTGATGCAGAGAAATACCTCACAGGAATTTTGGAACTGTGCTGCCTCTGAGAAGTTATTGCTTAAAGTGGCAGAACAGACCAGATATATCACAAACCTTCTCTACAATGACAGCTTTTCTGTCATTACACCACTTGGGCTAAAATCTTTACTATATCATGATAATGTACGCTAAATAGATTTAAGACATAAATTCTCATCTGGGAAAAAAAAACTTCTAAGGTCTACTTTATAGACTTGCTATGCAGTTAATAGGCATACTGTATGTAACATAGTTAGCTGAATATACTTCATGTAACAACTCCTAAATAAAGTTTCTCTTTCCATAAGATTCAACATTGACAACCTTCCTTTTCTGAGTTGCAGTTTCCTTCCAACTTACAAAAACTCCTTTTAAAGATCACTAAAAACTATTGTATTCTAAAGGCTCTAAGGATCTCTAACTAGTCTAAGAATTACTGCCCAGGGGAACCAGGTAGATAAAGTACACAGTATTAACTCCACAGTACAAATGAGAAGTCAAAAGGAGCAGAGACCTGAGTCTGTGGTCCTCTGACCTCACAATGGAGAGCAAACAAATCCTACAGTGAGTGCTACCATTGAAAGTTCTGTTTCTTGCTAATAAGTCCAAAGACAAAGGCTATGCAGAAGCTAACAGACACTTTTCTCTTGTCAGTGCAGTGCAGTGCAGATAGTGCTGGAGCCACCAGGAACCCACATTCCAGATACCTGATAACATTAGCTCTGTCATCCAGGACACCTCTAGTGACATGGTGCCACTCTTTTAAGAGTATATTTAAAACCTAACTTAGATGCTATGCATGAGAAAAGAATAACAGACAATCCTTTGCTCTCATCTCATTTAGAAAACAGAGAGAGATAGACACAGATGGGGGAGGGGAGTGTGACCAAGCCAATGGTTTAGATTTATGTGAATTAGTGCAGGAAACAAGTTAAAATTTTGGTGTATGCTTAATTACAGAACTGATTAAGAACAACTCTCCTACAGCACAGACTCTATTACTTGTTCTCCATAGTTATACTGCAGCCATGTCATTCAACCCTGTACCTTCCACACCCACATACATTTTTCTGCTTGGTGTTTCAGCAGAAACATGCTGTGGATGTTGTGAAAGCCTGTGCTGCCTTGTTTCCTCATGCCTTACTGATGAATAGGGTGAGAAACCCTGTGTAAAATGGGGCCTTACTCATATCTTTCTGGAATTTGTAAATAAAATCCCAAAGGCATATTTGGTTTGGAAGATACTTGGTGATATTCAGATAGAATATACAATTGGAAACAAGGACAAACTCCCTATGGTTTCATGGTTTCCTAAAACAATAACTACAAGTACCTCAGTTCCTCAGACTGACTGACAATGCTGTCAGTCAGTACTCCTGATAAGTGCTCAGAATGACAGACTTACTTTTAAATGTGAAAAGAAAATCTAAGGGGGATTCCCACTGCTTAACAAATAAATTTAGGATTGTAGTACATAACATATTATAAAATATCAACAGAGTCAGGCCCAACTTGTTTCTTCCTTTGACAAATACCACAAAGTAACTAACACAATTTTAATCAGGTCAGTTTTAATACAAACCAAAGCAAACATAAACTGGTAGGAGATGCACAGACCATAATAAAAACCAGTAGGTATGTGTAACATCAGCACACCTTGAGAAAGATGGGGCTTATGCAAATCTGGAAGGTTAAATAAAATGATGGGAGAAAAAAATGAAACAAAAAAATGTTAATAAAAACTCATTTTTATAATATCAACATTTTAAAATCTATTCCTCATTTGTTTTAACTGTAACAAGAGCTCCTAATATTTAATCACTCCTTTCCTTAAGTAAGACTTAAAATTAAATTATAAATTTAAAAAAAAATCTTTAAACTTAAGAGAGAAATATACGTATGCACACAGAGAGAATGACTACTTGATCTGATTAGTAAACATAAAGACAGTATCTGATGAACTGATATGATCACCTGTCTAAGGACTCATAGGTAAAGTTACAAAGATATCTAATTGCCTATGTGAGTAGTAGTGGGTGTATGTAGCTCAAACTTCAAATTTCATCAAGGATTTTTTTTTTAGTGTCTATAAATGTATTAAGTACCTAACCCTCTTTGAAACAAGGCTTCCTAAATTCTGAAACAATGTAATGGAATTAAACACTGTCAGTTTCCCTCCAGCACACAAAACCTCTTTCTCTAACAGAAGCCACAGAACTCTCAACCAGGAGGCATCCTACGGAAACTTCCAAGTTGCTACCAGAAATTCCGAAGTGCAAAAAAGACATGAGAGTGATAAGTGGATAAAAATGAAGATTAACGCTACAAAATAATTGATTTGAATTTAAGCAAAATGTTTCACATATATTCATAAATGCAGGCATCTGTACACACACACACCACATCAGAACACCTCCCAAGAAAAAAAGGTGAAATATCCATTAGATGAAAATTCAGATCAGATCTATTAAGATACAAATCAGACACAGAAATGGGTAGCAGTTCATTATGAGTCTCTACCTGAAATTCCTGAAATGCCACTATAAAACCTGTCTAACATCTTCTCTTCCTGGTGTTGGAACAAGTAATTGAAAATACATTTTACAAGCTCAGGGCAGGTTGTGGGATGAAGAATACTACAGCCAACTGAATAGCTGCCCTCTTCTACCCCAAACCTACCCAGAGGGAAAAACAGACCGAAACAAAGCAGGCAGAGGAGGAGAAGAGAACAGATGGACAGAGGATTTGGGAAGAGAACTCTTTAATTACCTGAAACTCTCTTTCCTTGCTTCATCTTCATCATCAGTCAGCTGAGTTACAACTTCAGAATCCAGCCAAAACACACTGTCATCCCCCAAAGAGCTACTCTCACTTTCTGTCTCCATCTTTCTATTGAGATCTTCAGGGCATGGGATACGGAGCACAAGTGTTCCAGTGGGTTAGCTCTACTGATGTTCACTCAAGAACGTGGCTGCAATAGTACTGGTAAGTGATGATGATGCTTTCATTGCAGCTGGGAGTACAGACAGGAAATCCCAGGCAGCACACTCACTGCAGATGACTATGCACCTGTCATACCTTAGACCCTCCCACTGCCTTCGGCTCTATGACCTACATAATAAAAACCAGAGTCCAAATCAGGGTGATCTTTCACTAATTAACCACTTTTAATAACTATTTTTTTAATCTTGTCTCCAGATAATAGTTATTTTCAAAAAGCAGGTTTCTGTTTGTATCTCAGCCTTTAAAATGACAAACAGAAAACTGGAAAGGCTAACTACACACACCAGTGTCCTGTGTCTGGCACCATGCAAGGCACAGTTACACACATCACAGTCAGGGAGGGGCAATGTCTAGAACCTGCCCGGCTTTCTGACTTCTCATGTTACACATCTTTCCTTCCTCTCAGAGATAACTGCCAGGTATACTTTTGCTCAAGTGACTAGAGCGACAGAAAAAAATAACCCTGTCCAGTGCCTATCTAAGGAAAAAAAAGGGGGAGTGTTAAAGTTGAAAGGCACTGAAAATTATTATATGAAATGAAAACATGTTTACACATTTACACTGGAAAGGTCTGTGCCGGCAGTAAAACCTAGGAAGTCGGTCTAAGTATAGGATCAGTGCCATTGTAAACTACACAAATGCTTCCTAGCAAACAGTCCTGCTGTTACCAACCATATATGGATCCTGTAGTGGTGGGTGCTTGTCTCCTGCTGAGCAGCAGCAAACATGAAGCCTGACTTTTATACTAGATCCAAACATACTTTGAAATAAGAAAAAGGACAAAATCAACATCTAAAAACAACTTTTGAGCTTTCTCACTTGAAAATTTGGAAAATGAACTTGTGGGTGACTTGGCTATACAATCAATACCTTTCCCTCTCTGCAACTTCTAGAATACTCAACTGATTTAATGCTGCACCTTTGACAAATGATGGAGCTCTAGTCTACTACTAGAAACTACAATTTGTTGGCAAATCTAAAAATAAATTTAGAAAACAAATTGTTCCTGACAGGGATTTGGAAAACTTCCCTTACACTTTACTTAAAAACATCTTACAAAATACTCAAGTTTCTACCTTCAGATCTCTATAATCATTTCAAAAATGAGAAGATAACCATAGGTATCACTCTAACAAATTTCTTATCATCTAACAATGATTCTGAGAATGTGAATTAAATTTCTTCCTTGTTCTGTACATTAAAATAAATGTCCTTTCAAAATAGATACTTAAATCTAGAAATTAAACTATGGAACATCATGAAAAAACTCCTTTCAACCAACTATCTTACAGCAGAAGTATCTTGAGTATAATTTTATACAGATCTCACTAAATTTTTATAAAGCCATGAAAATCATAAAATACAGATCAATATTATTATATAAAATGTTTATATCAAGTTTGCAATGGTTCAGTAGATAAAATGCCTTCTACATAAATTTGAAGACTTAAGAGTAAGTTCCCTAGGATCTACATATAATGCTAACTATAGGAGCTGAAGAGATGACTAAGCAGTTGTGAGTACTGATTGCTCTTACAGAAGACTCAGGTTCAATTCCCAGCACTCACATGGAAATTCACAATCATCTCCTCTGCCCTCTTCTAGCCAATTTAGACACATGGTATACCAACATACATGCAGGCAAAACACCCATATACATTAAACACTTTTTCTAATTTCCTTAAAAAATGTCAAGCTGAATGTGGCTGCATGTGTCTGTGACCCTAGCACTGGGAGCAGAAAAGGTAAACCCTCTCAATCTAGTCCAAACTTCAAACTCCAGGTTCAGTGAGAAGATTCCATCTCAGAAAATAAGACGGAGTGACAGAGCTGGCCATCAAAATATCTAATTATGGCCTCCACACATGCACACACAAATGACCACATCTGCACACAAATGTGTGCAACTATACCCACTCATCCACCAACCCACCGACAGACAATAAATGTGTCTATATTTACTGTAACAATAATACCAAACATGAACATAGTCAAATTGTAAAAATGAGAACAGAAAGGAAAGAAGCATATCACAGCTGGTTAATCTTTAAAAAAAAAAAAAAAAAAAAAAATCTAATCAGTTGATACAAATCTCTAAGATCCAACAGCCCAGAAGATAAACTGGTAAAAATAATAACCAGCAAAACTCACAAGACAACCTTATTACACATGAAAAAGTATTTAACATAACACAGGAACAGGGAGAAGGGCCTGCAAAGAGAGCTCTTGTTTAAAATTTATGCACATAAGCAAAGATTTTAAATGTTTTTAATAAACCAGGTATGATGGTGCACATCATTTAATCCAAGGCAGAAGCAGGCATCAATCAGTATGAGTTCCAGGCCACTCATAGCTCCTAACAGTGAAACTCTGCTGCCTGGGCAGGGCACTAATTAACAAATTCCCAACACCAGACATGAGAAGCCCTCCATCTCCCCATTTACAAGTCGGCCAGGGGAATTAGAGACTTTTAAAACACTATAGGCTAATGATGCTGCCCTTGGTTGTCTCCTAGAAGTAGAAGGTAAGTCCGTATTGCTGAAGATACCGTATATTTTGGACTCAAGACCTAGAGGATTAGAGCTGGACCTGAAAACTTTCTCCCTGAGAACTAGCTTTAATACCAGAAGATACAATGCAAGCTTCCAAAGGAGAGAAAACAACCATAAGTCCTACTAAGCTATGATGTCTATGAACCACAACAATGAGCAGCAATGTACACTATCCCTTAGAGTACACTAGTGGTATATACCTTAGCAGTAACAGACAGCTAATTGAACTTAAGACCCACTGAACAAGATGCAAATCATGCCTGGTACTAGAAACCTAATTACCTGGGGCTAGTGACTTCATGGACCCTGGAGGGGAACCTATAACCACAACTTTACTATAACAGCATAACTCCTAACTATATCTTCTAAATATTTATCTTTATCCTCACAGGTAAATACAAGCCTCATTTTCATTAAAAGAAAAGAGACAAAGTCTACAACGGAGACCAATACAGAAAACCACAGACAATTACAACATAGAACATGAGACCACATGGTGTTCAGACTTAATTGATACATCTAAAACATAACTCCTGCACCTAAGGCTCTGAGACCATAATGGAAGGGGGAGGGCATAGAAAGAGCAAGAGAAACAGAAAGTTTGCTCTGAGAATGTGTCTTCTAAATATGTGAGAGAAGCCAGACCATGAAGTTTCATCAACATGGCTGCCTATGGAGACCTAAGCAAGGATGACACTGAGACATCCCAACATGGAAGGGAGATAATCTCATTGAGATTCAACCCTCAAAAACTACAAGCACTGAAGCAATGCTGGGAGTGGGATTCTTCCCTAGGAAGAGATCCCAAATTGGTTATCTAATACCAAGTGATCAGCCCTGAAATCCTTTATATACAAGTAATATTATATAGACTGAGCAGGCTGCATTTATATATTTAGGAATATATGCATATACATAATAGTTAAAGAAAAAAAGGCCATGGGGGTAAATAGGAAGGACTGAAGGGGGAAAGGAGGAAGTAATATTATATTCTAATTTCAAAAAAAATGTGAACATCTTAACAAACTGAAAGATATGAAAAAAATCAATATGCATGTAGGTGGGAGTTTAAACAGGTACAACCTCTATGCAGGTAGACTTGGCAAAATCCACCAAAATGCAAAATAGGAGCCTTCTTAGTCCAGTAAAGTTGCAGGTAAAAAAACAGAGATAAACAGGAATACCCATTGTAGTATACAACAGCAAAAGAGAACATCCCAAACAGCATCTAATTGTGGATTAACATTGAATTACATAATTAACTGACTGAAAAACCACAAAGTAGAATGTTACATAGGTGAGAAGACAGAAAAGCCTAATGTTCGTGATGGGAACGAAGGAACAGAAACACTCTGAAGGCAAAGAATAAAGAGGCAAAGTGGAGCTAGTGTAGCACATACAGGTGCTACCTACCTACCATCCAGCTTCAGTCACCCATGCAGATGCTTAGAACTCCCACTGAAGGCATCAACAGAGCAGCCTTGCCTCCAAGAAAAATAAAAGAGGATCAGGTTTTCAGTAGACTATAGTATTCTTTATATTATATATTTTATTGTCCTTGCAAAAAATTTAATCTTTTATGTCCCTCAAGAAGTAATTGTGTTTTTATACAGTTGAGTCCTCTCTTATTTCTTAACAATTCCTACTCCCACTAGTCATTTTTTCTTTTAGTCCTTCTTTTGGTTGTTCAGTATCACAGCTGACCTTCCTCACTGCTGCACACCCCTCAGACATGATGAAGTAAACCGTGAACAGCTTTTACACATAAGACAGACAGGCAGTTGGCTTATAAAAAAACTACTCTGGAAATAGCCTATTTGGGTCTTTCTGGGGAAAAACCAGAAATCCTGCTTCAGGGACAGTCTTTTTTCCCACAGGCACAAAGCAGACTTCCTAGGACATTTAACAATTTGGACCTGTTAAAATACTATCAGATTTTTTTTCCAACTTAAAAATCAACTCATATTTCCATCTTCTGTTCCCCATTCATTAGTCAATAAAGATTCTCGAAATAACTGAATACCAGAGGAACAGAGAAAACCAAGTGGACAACTGAAAAGAGCAGACAATAACTCCATTGTCCTGAAGACCATACTTCTGGTGCCATTTTCTCCTCATTTGCTTTTGTTTATTGTTTTGTAGTACTAGAAGGTGAATATAAGTTCTCATGCATACATGATCTACCACTTTGATGTATTATCAGTTCTTATTGATTTATTTAAATCCTAAGCAAGCAAGCTTCACTCTCCATTAGCTTTAGTAGGGAGCAAGTCCTACACTAACTCACAGGCATTGTTGGAAGTTAGTTTGAGAATTATTCCCATTAATAATTTAAAAATCTCAGTGGGGGGGGGCTCCTAAATGACTCAGAGGGTATAGGCACTCGCCACAAACCTAAAGTCCTGAGTTCAATTCCACAAAACCTACATGATGGAAAGAGAGAACTGCTTTTACAACTTGTCTTGTGACCGCCACACAAGCCTTGGCACATGCGCATACAGACATTCACAATAAAAATAATGTAAAATAAAATTTCTAAGTTAGAAGGACTTCTTAAAGAGAATGGTAGGAATGTTACTTGAAAAAGGATCTTGCTATGTATCCCAGGCTGGCTTAGTACTCACAATGTAACCATACTGACCTCAAATTCATGGTAATCCTCATCTCCTATTGTTAGGATTACAGCCATGTATTACCACACATGGCTTAGAAATATGGCTTTGAAGTGACTTATTTTTTAAAGAGTAGTGGCAAAGTCCTAACAGCAGCAAACACTAAGCCTGAAGCAGAACTAAGCCCTCTGCATAATTCTAACAACCAGTCTAAGAAACAGAAACCATGTAGCTACAACAATACCAACCTGCCTGGCGATAACACTATTACAATACTACAATTGCGGCAATAGTGATATGACTGTTATAGAACCAACCAATCATTTCCTGTCTGAATTTGAAGCCCATTCCATGGGAGGTAAATTGTGTCTGCTACCATATAAGGATCAAAAGCTCATGGCTGCAGAAGCTACAGAAACTTCTGCTGCTGCAGTGCTAAAAGGACACAGTACTAAACTACCTTCTGGATATTTATGTTTTTATCCATAGATCAGTACTTCTCTCAGTCTTGATCAGGGAAGCTTCTCTGTACAGGAGAAGTCAACTGAAGTGGACAATCATAACAGTCAAACTTTTAAGAGGAGGTGACTGTTGAGTGTTCAATCTTAAGCCAAACATCTATATCACCCCTCCAAGGTTCAGGGAACATCAAAGAAAGGAAGTAAAAAAAGTGTAAGAGCCAGAAGATGTGGAGAAACACTATGAAATAGTCTTTAGAACATGGCATGGCTGTTACATTCATGAACTCACAGTCATTATGAGTCCAAGATATATGGTCCACCAACATTCAATAATAGTGGGGAGGGATTCATGAGATCTTATACCTCCTTGAGTAGTTATTAAAAGTTAATGGTCATTAGAAGAAAAAAAGGCATTTTCTTCAGTGGTTTAGCTACTTGTAAGTTGTCCATGCTTCATTCAAGAACCTCTAAATAAATTCACTGTGTTGGGGGAGGCATACACTACAAAAAGATGAAGACAGGAGAGGAATTTGTTGGGAAGAAGGGGTTCAGCAAGAGTGGGAGGGGAGGGGAGGAAGGTAATGAGAAGTGTGCAAATGATCAAAATACAGAAAAAACATATATAAAATAATCAAAGAAGAGCAAAAATATTCCCCCAAAAATGTGGCTAAAAAATCAACACTATTGCTCTATTGCAATTAAAAACACTGAAGCTTATCACATGCACTGGCCTGTGGCTATTTAGGTCACAAATTTACACTGAAAATACTTTTCATGTATTCACAAGTCTAAGGCAGGAAGAGCTCAAGTTCCAGGCCAGCCTGGGCTACACAAGACTGGGGGGGAGAGGGGGAAGAAAGAGGAAGAAAGGAGAAGGAGAGTAGGAGGGAGGGGGGAACAAGAGGGGAAAAAGGAAGTGAGAGAGGGAAGGCAGGAGATAAAGAAGCTTTTCAAATATATACTCTGATCCACTCAGGAGGCTGAGACAGAAGGTCTGCCTGGGCTACAGAAGAAACTCATAGCACCCAATTTAGTGAGAGACTGTCTAAATATGAAAAGAAAGATGTGATTGCAGGGTCAGCATGCATGAGGTCATGGGTGCAATCCCCAATACCTATCCACCATATGGTCATTTAATGTCACTCAATGAAAGTAATGTGCAGTTCCCACCTTTGTCCACTTTCAGCCCGTTAGCCTGACCCTCCCTAGTTCTATCCATAGCTTTGTTTTGGTATTTTATCTTTCAGAGAATGTGTGAAGAGAGATAGCATTGACTATGTTCCACTCCACATCTTACCTACCCCTCAAACACACACCTCACAGATACACACAGGAGAATCTCAGAAAGCAAGGCAGCAACAGAACGGTGAACTCTCATTTCAATCTCCTTTTGTCTCACCACAAAAACAGATTGTTGCTTATGAAAGCTGCTCAGTACAATGCATGTTGCTTATGAAAGCTGCTCAGTACAATGCATGGCAGACAGTCAATACATGTCTTCTTATGGGCACCAAGTCACAAAATGCTTTACAAACGACTCCAAATATAAAGATATTAAGCTTATACCTTAGAAAACTTTTTATTCTAAATGAGGATAGTATGTGGGGTAATATTAGCGTATCAAATTACTGTAACAGAAGGAGAAACACAAGAATTCTTGTATCTACAATGACTGAAGGTTTTCTTCCAATGCACAACAAGTAATACAAAATGTACAAACATCACTTGTCTTTTTATATTGGCTAAGCATGCATTCTAAATGTAACATTATTTATATCTTTAATTTTCTGTGACTTAAGGAAAGTTATTAGACAGGGTCTGACTGTGTGGCTCTGGCAAGCCTGGTACAGAGACCATCCTGATCTTAAACTCAGAGATTCTCCTGCCTCTGTCTCCCGAGTAGCTGGGATTAAAGATATGCATCACCATATCCACCTCTGAATCTTTATAGGTCTTCCTTGCTCTAAAATAATTACCTCTGAAAGAACAACAGTTCCCTTCCTTATTGTAGATTTGTCATGGTTCATGGTCCATAGACTCTGATATTACTTCAATCCAAGGTTGTGTGTGTACAGGACAAACCAGATTAAGAATAGAAGAGCAAATTCACTTTACAACAATATAAAATTAAAAAATTAAAATTACCTTATCTGGATACTTTACACAAAACAGAAAAGGGTACACCTGACTAGAAAACATAAGAATCAATGGTCCATACTTTGTACCATTAAATACAACATCTAACCTTAACTTCATGTTAGTTAAATTAAATCCTTTTCTTTTCTTTAACACTGAACCACACCTCACTGCAGAAACCCATGCTTAAAAAAAAATATGTTCAGAGCCAGGCAGGGGTGGTACACTCCTCTAATCACAGCACTTGGGAGGCAGAGGCAGGTGGATCTCTGAGAGCAGCCAAAGCTACACAAAGAAATCTGTCTCAGAAAACTAAACAAAACAAAACAAATGTTGAATTTCACAAGTCTATATACAAAATCAGGGGATTAATCCAAATACATCTGAACCCAATATCTAACCATGAAATTTACAAATGGCGTGATTTTTTTTAGTTAAATTGCAGTTTAGTAATCTCAACACAGAAAAAATTACCATTTAAAGTTAATGTATGAATACAAAGCAATGTGTGTAATAAAACCATTACATGATGTAGTATAGGCAAGAATCTCTATAAATGACAGCCATTATCATCACAGAAATCACAGAAACTTTTCATGATTGTATTAAAACTTAAAAAACATTTCATTGTGTAAATCTCTAAATAATCAGCCGGTAAATCTCTGACTTTGAAACTGAAATGACTACCATTATTTTACAAGATAACGAGTGGAAATAGGTGGAAATGAGTCCCAACTAACTTATAAGATTGTTTTCTTATTATCTGAATCTCTTTCACAACTGGAATCTTCAATGTCCCTTTGCTGCTGGCACTTCTGGGAGGGTATAGAACCTTTAAGACATGGGCCTGGTTGTCAGAAGTCAGTCACTTTTAAACACTGTGCCTGATCTCAGGGTACTTCCTTTGGTTTCTGGTCTGCCATGAATGCACAGCCTCTGCCAAGCATTCCACCATAAAGTGTGCTGCACTGCCACCCCACCCCCACTGTAACAGGCTGAAACCATGAGCTAGAATAAAGTTTTTCCTCCCGTAAGTGGAATCTGTCAGTTATTTGCAAAATAGATGCAAAAATAGATAGCATAAAAGACAGCACTTAAACATTACACAGGAAGCTCATTTCTGCCACCACCCCATTCAGTCTCAGGAAGACTACAGAGAAAGTACAGCACCTTATTCCCAGGGTACATCCCAAGACACCAGTGAACACTGGAAACTCTAAGTAGTACCAAGCAACACAGAACTTATTATATATAAAATTATTAAAGGTGAGAAGGATATCACTTTGTCATTCTTTTATATTTTTTTGATACTTTGAAATTTTCCACAATAAGTTAAATGCTTAGATTGAATTTGGTGATATCAGTTTATTGTCATGATCAGCTTTTTCTCAGCACAGCCTAACTGCCACACCACCACTCTTACGCTTTCAAGCCACTACTAAATAAAATAATGCTACTGAGCATGAGCACATCACTGCTGCCAGAGTCAATCTAATGTTAATTCCTTTAAAACAAGAACCAAAATTCTCCCTAAATTAACTAGACACTTTGTTTTTTCATGCTGTATCTGATGTTCTTCTTCAGAGCAATTACTACACTCCTTAATCCTCAGACACCATTCAACCTAAATATGTTCGCCTTTTATTATGGAAATAAATGGTCAGATATCAAAAAAGTGTAAAAGAATAACAAACCAACAGCTATCTATCGGCCAGCTTTAGTAACTATGGGCCAGCAGGATGGCTCTGTGGATAAAGGTACTTGCTGTGCAAACCTGAGTTCAATCTCAAGTCCCATGTAAAGGTAGAGGAAGAGAATCCACACCACAAGGTTTTCTTTATGCATTTCCTCCACATGCATACTGTGGCATGAACTGCTCTAAATAGGATAACTTTAAGTATAAGGGAGAAGCGAGCAGAAAGATGTTCAAGGTCATGCAGGGAGAACCGGAGTCTGACTGCAGAGATCACTCATCCACTACACCACTCTCCATATCACTTAGGAGCCAAGTGATTTCTTCCACTGTAACACTTTCCTATCATGAAAGTTAGTCCAAACTTATGCAACATTATGAAGTTGCACATTAAAAGTGTTTCCTAAACATGAAATTTCAATTCAACCACACAAAGCACTTTCAGAATTTTAGTCCAATATTTATATTTTAATAATGTATAATTTATTTAGTTCAACTGAGATTAGGTACACTGTCTTCTTTTTGGAGGAAATATTTTTTTTTCCTTTTGTTGAAAATAGCTTTTTTTCTCACATATCCTGACAATGGATTCTCCACCCTCTCCACCTCCCTGTTTCTCCCCACTTCCCTCCCAAGAGTATCCATTCCCTTTCTGTCTCTCATTTGAAAGCAAACAGGACTCTAAGGGACAATAATAAAATAAAAATTATTATGTTGAAATAGAACAAAAAACAAACGGAAAAGAGCCCAAGAAAAGACTTATTTGCATTCAGGAATCTCATGAAAACATTAAGCTCGGAGCCATAATGCACATAAAAGACACATAGGGCAAAAAGAAAAAATATATACTTATATTTTATATATAATATATATATAAATTTTTTAAAACCCTGACATGACATTTTAAGACAAGGAATCTCCAATGATGTGCTGAATTCATTTTGTTGGCCTACTGTTAGGCATGGGGCCTACCCTTAACAGTGACTTGTTTCCCCAGTGAAATTCTCTTTTCATTGAATTTTTCATTCACAAGTGGTTATCAATTGGAGTTAGCGTCTAGGTTAGAGATGGGGGCATGTTTCCACCTCCCCTTTTTGCTCTAGGACCCCATCTGGTGCAGACCTGGGCAAGGCCTGTATGTGCTGCCTCCGTCTCTGAGTTCCTATGTGCATCGATCCCGTTGATTTAGAGGACCTTGTTTCCTTAGTGTCCTCCATCCTCTCTGGCTCTTCCTATCTCCTCTTCCACAGGGGTCTGTGAGTCCTGGGGAGAGGAATTTGAGGAAAACATCCCTTTTAGGGCTGAGTGTTCCAAGGTCTCCTCATTTTCTGCATAATGTCTGGCTGTGGGTCTTGAGAATGGATGAGCAGGAGACTGTTCTAAGAGTATGGCAGAATATCACTAGGAGTCATATTAACACTACTTTTAAAAAAAAATTTTAGAACAGTAGTAATTGGCTTTCCCTTAGGTCCTTAGTCTATATAGTTTTAGGTGAAGCAGTGTCCAGAATGGGTTCCATCTTGTGAAGTGGGCCATAAATCAAATCAGATATTCATTGTTTACTCCCACAAACTTTGGGCCACCATTGCACTTACATATCTTATAGGCAGGACACCACTGCAGACAGAGGGTTTGTGCAGGTTGGTGTTTACGTATGTTGCTCCTCTTTGGCAAGGGGGAGCACTGTTTTCAATATGTTCTATAGCACATGCTAAAGTGTGCACCCTGCACTGCTGTCTGGTTGCTTTCTAGTCCTATCGCTCTACTAACTGAGGGTGCACCTGCTGTCAGGTGCAGGCAGCTTCACGGCATTACTTTATGTTATCATTTGCCTGTAACAAATGGGAGGCTAGATGTAAGCTATAGGTGGAAAAGCCATATACTTTGTGCCAATTTAAAAAAAATCTCCTATAGTGGGGGCTGGAGAAATGGCTCAGCGGTTAAGAGCACTGAATGTTCTTCCAGAGGACCTGAGTTCAATTCCCAGCACCCACATGGCAGCTCACAACTGTCTATAGTTCCAGTTCCAGGCAAACACCAAGGCAAATAAATAAATAAATAAATAAGATTTTACAAATCTCCTATAGTATATTTCTGATTTAGATGACGAATGATTTTTGCCCATTTTTAGCTTGGAGACATTTCTTGATTACCCTGTACCTCATTGACATCATTGCCATTTCAAGTAAAGTGACCCAGAGACTAAAATTATTTGGTTACACACACATACACACACACACACAAAAAAAATAGATCCTACAATTATATTTCATTTGAAATATAATTTAATATTTATATTGAAGTTAATATTTATATAATATACATATAACTTAGTATTTGTTACACTAAATATAAATATCAATCTAATATTATTTTTAAATATTTAATTTAATAAAATATAAATTTTGAGGAATAAAATTTGAGAGTTTTTGTGGATAACTATGTGAAAGTCAGGTCAAGATATAAATTGAGATTAAAAATTAATTTTATAACACAAATAATATTTGTTTCTTTATATGTAAATTGAAAGCATTTTTGTTCCCCAATTAGAACATTACTGCTTTCTGGATCACATATGTACATACATACATACATACATACATACATACATACACACACACATCACAAATCATGTTATCCATGAAGGACCAGATAGCATTTTATTTCAGTAAGCTGCTTAACTACCTGCAGTTGCCATCTAGAATGTTCCAGTTGTCCTTCAGAGTATAGTTGAGATAGACTCATTGAAGCCTACATAGGGAATGTTAGTGAAGTGTAACTTACATGAGTTTAAGCCGGTGAGTGCTAAAAGCACTAATGACAATAAAACAGCTTAAATTACAATTTGTTCTCAAAGACCCAAGAATTAAAAAAAAAAAAAAAAAAATCAAAAGAAAAGGACTTCTTTCATGTAACAGAAACTCTGTGGTGAGAAGGAAGCAGTGAGATTTCTGCTCGCTCTCTCATCGATGGATTTTCTTTCACACTGGGCAACTAACTGAAAGGTACAGCTGGTATTGATTTTGTTCTCTCCATCCATTCAAGTGTCCTAGCGCTGGGCAAGCAGCCCTTCCCTCCCTGAACTGAACAGTACCTAAAATAAAAAAACCGAAACAGTGTTGGTACTCTTCACTCTAAAATGATATTTCCTTCACCTTACAAAAGCAATCTTAAAAAGATATTCTGAGACTATCATACACATGTTCAATGAAGCATGATCGTATCTACCCCTATTCCCTCTCCAATTCCCCTCATGGTCTCCCCAAGATATAAATACTCATTATCATGAGGTCACAGTAGATGTGGAGAGGATGGGAATTTTCCTGACTCTCTGGAACTCTGAGATAAATCAAAAACTATTCTAAATCCAAAGTTCAGTATAAAATGTATCTCCCTTCTGTAAGTACTTTCTAGATCTACCTTGTTTTACAACTATGTACACATAAACTCTGGTACTTACATATTATGAACCACATAAAAAGTGCTTCTGACTCTGCATGACGTTAAAAGTGAGGGCTAATTAATCTACTGCAGAAGATTTCAAAGTGGCACAATACTCAGGCCATGTACAGATACTGCTAGCACTTTTGAAACACATTTACAGGAATAATTAGGAAGAAAAAAACAGCACAGCAGAAACACCTGCAGTTTGATCAGATAAACCTCAGAAAAACTGGACTGAAACAGCCACTGTTTCTCAAGAGATAAATAACACAACAATGAACAAGACTTGGTACTCTTCCAGGGAACCAGGGTTCATGTCCAGCATCCACAGAAGAGCTGACCACCATCTTTAACTCCAAGTCCACAGTACCCAGTGCCCTCTTGTGGCCTCCCCTGGCACTGCATGTTGTAGTGCACAAATATCCATGAAGGAATAAAACCCAGGCACATGTATAAAAATAAACCTTTTGTTCCAACTCCCTTCCCCCTGAAAACTGACTGTGGTCTGTTTCCTCTCTCTGATATTCCAGCTTTTCCCAGCCTGTGGGTTTTCACTAAATGCCAACTAGAATTCATGCAACAGAACTACATATCTGTAATTCCACCACTGGGGAACAAGGGGTTACATAGATAAAAAAGAGACTTTATTCTATAAAAGTAAATAAACAAACAAAACAAAACAAAACAAAAAATAAAGTGAACCTTTTATAAACTGTTATCTGAATAAAGAAGGAGGAAGAGTGGATGGAGTAGGTGGAGGGGAGGTGGGGAGGAAGAAAAGGGAGTGAAGGAGGGAGGGGAAACTGCAATCTGAAAGTAAAATAAATAAAACAATAATTTAATTAATCAAATAACCCTCCCTTCATCCATTCAAATGAGGGCAACAGTGGCGGTGGCATTGCAAGGACACTAGGACAGCAGAAAAGATGCCTTTAGAAAAACAGAGAAATGCCAGGCCCCATTTGAAGCTTTGAGGATATGAAAAAGGAACTGAATTTTGAAACTTTGGGGGGGGGATTAAGGGCATCCTGCTGACATGGGGCCACTAACAGAGTTGTTTTCTCAACCACTTGGGCACTCAAAGGCTGCCATTACCATGGTCCTAGGGTAACTAACAGCAGACTTTGGGATTACCCACATGGTATTGGTTTTACAGTCATACATAACAGTTACAAGGGTTGTGAAAACTCCCGCCCAGATATTTTGTGGGATGCCCAGGAAGCCAGAGAATGTATGACAAGGTCAGGGTCCTATACTTCATGTGAGAGATAACACAGGGTGAGTACTGCAAGCTAGATTTTTTACATATGCATATACAATGGTTAGCGGAGAATAGTTGTGAAAATATCTGAAGTGAGAAGCAATTAAAACTGAGCAAAGTAAAAAAATTTCATGCAGACCCCAGGTCATAGCCAACTCTTGAAGAAGCTTTTAATTTGGCATGGCTATTCAGAACAGAAGCAAAAGAAAGAGAACTTCTTAACCCCACATCTACTAACTGTTGAGTGACAATGGACAAGGATACATTTCCTCATATACACAGCTTGGGGTGGGGGTAAACATGCAATTGAAGTTACACTCCTTTTTTAAGATTTATTTATTTATTATGCATACAGATATACTACCAGATGTCATCATAGATGGTTATGATCCACCATGTGGTTGCTGGAAATTGAACTTGGGACCCCCCAGCAAGAACAGTCAGTGCTCTTAACCTCTGAGCCATCTCTCCAGCCCTTAACTCAGATTTCTCTCTCTCAAGAACTTGATGGTTGGATTTTAAATTTCTCTTTTCTTATTCTAGCTTGACTATTATTTTTTTAAAAACAGAAAAAAAAAAGCTGTATTTTGAAATCTATACTTTAATCTCTCCAGAAACAAATACAAGCTTCAGGTATGTATGCATCGGAATGCACACAGAAATAATTTTTCTTTCTCATCATTTCCCACTATATTCTCACAGGATTTGCTGAGCATATCTGGCCAAGAGATCTTGTTCTAACTGAGGTAAGGATAAGGCATGTTTCTGTACTACTTTCAGAAGGCCTCTCCATACAACTAGCAAACAAAAAGCTTGCTCCTGTTTTGGCTGCCCCTGGGAACTGTTCTGTCGTCCTCTATGCTTCATAGGAAGCACAGCAAAGCGGAGTATTAGTCATGCAACAGCAGAGATCATATTCCCAGACCAGCTCTCAAGCTTGCTGGCAACACTCTTCTGGCCTAGAAATAATCATTTCTTCAGAAACTTTCAAACTTTTTCTAGTTTTTAATAATTTTAATAGCATTAGCATATTACTTATGAAAATAAGCATTAAGATTCCTAGCCTCAAGCTTTAACAAATCAAACTACAGCTCTACTTTTGACCACATAGTAATTAATATTCAGACTCCTGAAATAAAAAATAGATATAAACAAAATCCATGTACAAGTAAAAACCTAAAAATCCAAAAATTATTAACATCTGTATTAATCATTAACACATACAATGCTCACCCTCATTCTGCATAATTTAGCATTTTGAGCTATCTTTATAACTCTTTGCCAAAGAAAAAACAAATCCTGACAATCTGTGCTTAGTCCAATCTATTTACCCTCGGGCTCATGGAAAACAATGACAAGGGATTAGATGCTAGGAAGGGAGGTTCCACAAACAAAGTATTTGCATAAACAGCCTAAGAAAATTAGACCTGCCACACCAGATCATGTAACAATGAACATGTTCTTCCTGTATTTGGAACAGGCTCTGGAACTGTACTAACTTTTAAAACCAGAGTATTATTAACTGAGATAACGCAGCTTAAGTCCCTCTAGAATGCTCACTCACCATTTGTTATGCCCAGGAGAACACAGAATGGACAAAGCAAAACAGGTATTCCTGAGATAGAGTTTTAATGCAAAAGAAGGAAAAGCCTGGGGAGGGGGGAGCATGGGATCAGGAGCTTAGGGAAGTGTGACTAATATGGAGAGGAAAACATAGGAATAAACTCCGTGAGCAAAAGAGAAGTCAGAATAAATTAGTCTTAATACAGTACAACAAAAAACAACAGGTCACTTTCACTTCTATGCAAAATGAAACCCTCACTTTTAGTATGGGTTTACTACACAAAAATGTCATGGCTTTCTGAACAGGGAAGTCCAAATACTTTTTAAGGTCAGAGAAATTAACCTAATGAGCTGCTAAAGAGTATAAATATGTGTTAAGGTCAGAAAGCTAAGACAGAGGATGCCACTTTCAAAGGCATGCACAAGAAGACAGAAGTAGGTATATGGTAAAGGTACTAATTAAAAAGATGTAAAGTTACTCTCTGGCCCCAAATAAGCCTACTACAGATACCAAATAAAAACTGAATTCTAAGAAAACTATAATTACACCCACCCCAATCATTCCTACCCGACCACTTTGCTTTCAACAGAAATGGCAAAATGGTATGTTTCTCCAGCAGCTCCACTTTTAAGATGATCAATAACTTAGATTAAAAACAACAAACTAGGAGTCTAGGAGAGGCTTATATTTAAATTTTACCTCACCTTAGTCAGAATTTTTTTAACAGGAGCTTCCCAGATTCTAGACTCCAGTCTAGCTAATGCCAGACTAGGAGCACTGGAATAGCAAGACTCTTGACTCAATTCAAGACCTACAAAGTTCAGACTCAGAAATCTGTAGGCTGACAATGTCCAGCTGATGACTTACAAATTAAAGTCTAAGTCTGGCTCTGTGGATCTGCAAAGGTAAAAATCTCAAGATAAAACTGAGCTGCTGCTGTGATGGTTCTCAATGAGGGTTAAAGAGAATCAATCACCCAGGGTGATTTTTAAACAGACTAAATGATGACACTCACCAACTAAATTGGGTTCTCCAAAGGGCACGTAAAGGGCAACTACATGCCCTACGTGGTGACTAACATGAGGTAATGAGGACAAGACTCTGTGCATCCTGAGTAGCATGAAGAGAAGGCATACAATAAATAAGAGAAATAGCATCTAGAAACCACACAATTTCTTTAACATACTATAAGGAAACTAAAAATTCACATTGTGTGTCAACACACACATACATCAAGGATAAGAAAGTTGTGTAAAACCACAATTCTTATTTTTAGGACTTTTTTTTTTTTCCTAATAAAACCTTCACATGAACTTTTAACTAAGTACAGTATGACCTTCAATGTCAATAATGAAACCCAAATTTGAATATGAGAAATCACAAGCTGAGCCTGGCAGAGTATTCCTCTAATCCCTGGGCTCAGAAGGCTAAGTCAGGAGGTCAGCTTGAGCTGCAATGAGACAGTTTCAAAGGGTCAGACAGTGAATGAGAACTCTGCATGAAGAAGGTATTTTTGCCTTCTCCTAAGACCCTATTAAAACCAAAGGCTTGGAAACTGTTATTTCTGTGCTCATATGCATGGTTCTCCTGCACTCCTCCTGCAGAAGAGACTCTGGGAGGATAACGAACAAGAGGCATTCATACAGGAGTGTCTCAGCCTAAAGCTGATGCCAACTCTGAGTGTACAGAGGGATCCATGCTCCATACCCACTCTTTCTGTTTCTTCTAGATATGTATCTTACTGTGAGGAAGATACTAAAGTCTCCTATTCGTTTCTATAACTCCAGAGCATCACTGGCCTCTTTATGCTGAGTTCAGTAGCAAAGAATCCTACTGATGAGCAATACAGAACCCATGACTTCTAGAATACTGATTATGCTTGCTGGCTCCTAGAGTTTACTGAGTGGCAGGGAGTAAGGAAAAGATACTGTGCGAAACATACAGCTACCTTTAGCACTAACCAATTACTTTAAGTAATCGAAGTCTTTCTTATGGACTTCAGCTCATCACCAGCATATTCTCCCTTGCTATTATCAAGAAAAAGAATGACACATAAAATAAAGCAAGAGTAGCAGAATCCTCAAATGGCACTTTATATAATAGGACAATTTACTTGGTCAAGTTCCACCAGCAAGTACATGAAAGCTGGCATGGTAATCTTTTCTCCAGCATGCAGGTGAGACAGGAAACAACGTTCCTGGGAGGAGGCTGTTGCTAAAAGAAAAGGCCAGGTGTTAACTTCAATCACTTATTTCCAAGGGATATGCCCTGCTGCACTAAAAGACGTCCTCCAACTTAAAGCACAGATACATCTTAAGTTTCATGTCATTTTAACTATAGAGGTAAAAACTTATCATATACAAAGAACCCTTGACTGGGCATAATAGCTGAAGATGACCAAAAACTAAATGACATAACTGATAGTGAGCAACCTGCCCCATGAGACCTACTAAGCCCTCTAGACTGAATGAAAAACACTAAATTATCAACAGAATGCATGCTAGTAAAGTAACTACAGAAATTAAAAACAGTACAGATTTTGTTTATATTTTTTGTTCCTTCTAATTTTAAAGTCAACTGAATAAAGCAGTAATTTTAAAACTGTCTTGACAGTCACATGGCATTTACATTACTTTGTATTAAACAATAGTACAGAGGAAGAGACAGAAAAGATGCTACATAGGAACAAAGACTTTGCATGCTGTTGAAATTAAATTAGGATTAATCCATTCATTAACAATTATACTTCCTAGGTGTGCTGGCGAGTTTTTATGTCAACTTGACACAGGCTAGAGTCATTTGGAAAGAGAAGCTCTAAACTGAGAAAAATATCCCCACCACATTGGCCTATAGGCAAGCCTGCAAGACATATCCTTAGTCAATGACTGATGTGAGAGGAGGCCCACAGCCCTGGATGGTATGAAAAAACAGGCTGTGCAAGCCAGCCAGCCAAATTCCTCATGGCTTCTCCATCAATCAGTTCCTGCCTACAGGTTTCAGTCCTGACTTCTCTGAATGATAGCCTCCAACCTGTGAGATAAAATAAATCCTTTCCTCTCCAAGTTAATTTTGGTTATGATGTTTTACACAGAAATAGAAGCCCTAACAAAGACACTAAGGGTAGCCACAAAATAACTAAAAAATATAAAGTGTTTTTCAAGATGTGATAGGGTTGCTACACACACAAACTCACAGTGGCTGTGACTGCATGCACAAGATCAAGTCAGACAAATTCCCAACATGGATGGGGAGGGCCTCACAGAGTCCCCAGCTGAGGGGAGTGGATGGCTGCTGGTGGAGTCAGTTTTCTTCAAGAATGCTGACCACTGATGACCACCCCAAATGGTTGTTCATGCTCCAGTGGGTGGCACTCTATCTACGAACAGACTGGCAGCACTAAAGTGGGCTCAGAGGGTTTACAAAGAGCACATGAAACTGGGAAAGCAAAGCAGGGTAGGAGGAACTGGAAGAATTAGAGTAAAGCATAGATATGGACAAAACATATCATATAAGTTTATAAACTTCTCCAGTGGTCAGTGATGGCAAATCAGGATCTTCTGGCCTATGTGCTCTAAGACCAGGACAGAGCCTGTCCAAATCATGGCACCAAAATGTTGGTTTGACGCATGAGATCAGACACACACTACCAGATATCACACAAGAGTTTATTCAGAGAACTGCTGGGCGAGTACAAGGGAGAGGAGGAGGAGGAGAGAAAAAGAGACTGACTTTCACGTGGCAGCTTCTTTTAAGAGAATGAGTGGGCATGGATTTTCACAGCCACACCTAGGGCCATGCCCTCCATATGCCCGTATGTGGCATGTTCTGCTGGCACCATGTTGGCTTTACCATGTGGCTGTGGCTGTGGCTGCTATGTGCCAAGAATCCTTACATCAAGTTTCGGTTTTTGGTTTTTTTTTTTTAAGTAAGAAAACAAAAATTTTAATGGTATATACTAGAAAATACCTAACAGAAAAGTTCACCTAGGCCATTAGGTTAAGATTAAATGTAGGAAAGGAAACTATATGGATAAATAAAGATATAAAAAAGACATGAAACACAGAAGAAAAATGGCAAGTATGCATCCTCCCTTACCAGGAACTACATTCAATGTACATGAGTTAAATTTTTCAATAACCATTCCATTTACGATATGCGTGTCCATTTACAAGAGATATTTTAAATATAGTCAAGTGTGTAAGGTCATTATGTCAAGAACAAACCATATTTATCACAGTGGTCCCACGGAGATTATATAGTGACCTACTGCCTAACAAAACACTTCTCTAGCCCATTCCCATTATTAAGTAACACATGACTATATAAAAATACAAACAAGTTGGAAGTAAAAGACAGAAAAGACACAGCACAAAAAAGACACTTGGAATAACTATCTCAACACACAACATAGTCAGCTAGGTATAAAACAGGATGTTGCCTCAAACCCACTCTCTCTCCCTATCTCCCTCTCTCCCTCCCTCCCTCTCTCTTTCTCTCTCTCTCTCTCTCTCTCTCTCTCTCTCTCTCTCTCTCTCTCTCTCTCTCTCACACACACACACACACATCCATACTTTTAACAGTGCCAGGTGTAGTAACACATAATTGTAATCCCAGCACTGATAAAGGAAGAAATTTCAAACCAACCTAGGATTCATAATATGACTTTATCTTCTAAATAAGAAAAAGAAAAGCCATATAACAAAAAGATTAACACTACTGACAAGTTTTAAATACTGGCTATAAACTATTAAGGAATTCATGTAATTTACTTAATTGCCACTTCTACCCATACAGCAACACCTGGCGATGCCCAGCTCACACAAAAGTAAGCCAGGAAAACTGAGAACTTTATATTTAATGCCATATTCTTTATATAAAGCTTCATTGTCTGAACTAGTTTCAGGATTCATGAAAATCTAAACTATTTTTTTCCTGTGTGTAAGAGCAGTACATGAAAGAGACACAGAAACAGGGTTGAGAGACCAAAGCAATCTTCCTCAAAGGCTCTTCATCATATTTCAGAGACAGCTTTTCTCACCGAACCAGGAGCTCAATGAGTAGGCTACAGTGGCTGGTCAATGAGTTCTCAGGGATCCTCCTGTATTTGCTTCTCCAGTGATTACAGCTATATACCACCATACCAGCTTTTTGGTTTTTTTTGTTTTTTTTGTTTTTAAAAAAAAAAAACTTTATTTATTATTTATTTATTTGCCTTGGTGTTTGCCTGGAACTACAGACAGTTGTTAGCTGCCATGTGGGTGCTGGGAATCGAACCCGGGTCCTCTGGAAGAGCAGACGGTGCTCTTAACCGCTGAGCCATCTCTCCAGCCCCCATACCAGCTTTTTGTACAGGTACTAGAGGTCTGAACTCAAGTCTTAGGGCTTGGTCTACAAGCACTACCCAAAGCCATTTCCCTGGTGCCACAAATACATATATAGATATATATTAGTTTACACACACACACACACACACACACACACACACACACTGGTTTTTGGAGACAGGGTTTCTCTGTGTAGCCCTGGCAGTCCTGTAAATCATTCTGTAGACCAGGCTAGCCTCAAATTCACAGAGACCTGCCTGCTTCTTCCTCCTGAGTGCTAGAATTAAAGGCATGCACCACCACCACCTGGCCCCTCTAAAGTAAATTTTAAAGATTACAATCACACAAATAAAATTATTTTTGCCAAATTTTAGTATCTATTCATACCATTTTTTGTCTTAAATCTTATTTGCATCACTCAAATCTTCAGGTTGCATTACCTTACTAACTTTACATACTCATTAAAAATGTGTACTCACACAGAACCTGGAAAACTTCGCTATAAATAAAATGCAAACTATGTATAAATAAAGCATTAGTCATATGTAAATAACTAGAAAAATATGTATTAAAATGTTACTTTTAAATTATTCTCCTAAATCATGATTATAGTAATTTAATTATTAAGCCTTGAAGGGAAACTTTCCATATAGTATAGTTGATTCAACTGCTTCAAAATGCCAATACACTAATGAATACAATGTTTACATTTGCAGTATTGTAAAGTACCCCACTACCAACACAAATGGTTTTACTCTCATGTTTCGGTTGGGGTTTGAAGAAAGCAAGTACATAAAGTCAGGACAGCAAGGAGGCTGAAGACAGCATACTCAGACACCAGAAAATAATTGTGTGTCAGAACTCTCTAAAACTGCCAAATTTTTAAAAATTAGGTTACATGAAGATGTGACCTGTATCTGCTTTTCTAGGACAGACAGTGTAAATATTAACAGATACCCTTCAGTAATCTAGCCCCACACCAAACAACGACACCTCTTATTCTTGGCCAATTTCATGCATGAACAGCTTTTCTCATTTTCACCCCCCATTGCCCTTCCTTCCATCCCACTCCCACTGAAACCCCTCTTCTCTATGACTAACATGCTTCTTTAGTGGTCAGGTTTTGTGTTTGTTTGTTGAGTGTTTTCAACAACAACAACAAAATGATGCTAAATGAACTATATGACTAGCCATTATGAAAAAATAAAAACATCAGTAGTACCTTAATAAAGAAAATATTTTAACAGAGCTAAAAAAATTTAACATGATATTGTATATCCAATTCAAGTTAGTTTATAAAACATACAGAAATAAACTTTTTTCTAAAATTAAGAGCCTATAAAATCTGAGAAAATGATTCAGATGTTACTAAAAGAGCAGTTACAACTATGTCTGAATGAAAGACAGGAATTTTTAACTCTTCCCTAATCTTTCTCAATGTGACTTCTAATAGCAAGTAAAACCATACAGTGTATAAAACTGTACAAATTTACTTGATTTACTTCCATTTTTTTATTTGGTTACAAAATACCTTCCTTGCAAGGCATTTTATTAAAATATGGCACGACAGCAAATTGTACACATTTTGTCTTTAAATTTAAATAGCACTTTTCACAGTATTACATCTCATCAAGTATATAATAGGGAGATATGTCCTGGTGTATGTTTTCTGATTGTAAAACGGGTTAAAAATAAGATTAAAATAACCTTGAGCTAAAAGATTTCATTGGAATCTTTATCATTATCATTTTTTCCAAATCCATTCAATGATTAAATAAGCGATAAAATATAAAATCAATCAAAAAGAAGCCTTAAATGTAACTCTCAATTTAGTATTTAAAAATAATGGTAGAGCCACAGTGATAGCACATGCCTTTAATCCCAGCAGTCAGGAGGCAGAGGCAATCGAATCTTGGTGAATTTGAAGGCAGCCAGGGCTACAGAGTGAGTTCCAGGATAGGCTTCAAAGCTACACAGATGCTGTTTGGGGATTTTTTGGCAGGGAAGATTAAAAAATAATAAATAACAGTAATTTTATGCTCACATAGAACATTACTGGCTCTTCTTCAAATTGTGCTTCTTCAAATTTGCACCAGGAAACCCTGACTAATTCTTTTATAACTATTAAATGTGTGACTTACAATTATATTTTCTGACTACAGATGAAACAGCACTTCTAAAGTATATTTCTGTTAAATAAATCAACAAGCAAATAGTTAAAAGTAAATGAAAAACACTTAAACACCTTTGCATAGTAGAATTCTTATGTAAAGTGTTACTAGTAAACCAAATGATGTAACTACATAATTTAAATGGAGTTAGTCTGGGTGCTGAGCAAGATGAAACAACTCACATTTCTCCAATACATTTCCTATTTCCACCAACTCAAAAATGACGAACTAAATAAAACTTAAAACAGCTACAAAAGCAGTACACTACCTGCGGCAAAACTCTAGCCATCTGACCCACATAAATGACAATGGTCCCAGAATAAAACTGGACATTTCCAACATCTAGTGATGCCATTTTCAAAAAAGCTATCCAAACACTTCTAAGAGCATTACCTAACAAGTGCTTTACTCTCATTAGTCAGTCAACAGGGAGGAGGACTAAGCTAAATCACAATGAGTTACAACTACAGACCTGCTATAATGGATGGAGAACTACCCAGGGAAACACTAGTAAAAATGCAGTGCACCAGTCATTAGGGTTGAGGGCTTGGACAGACAGTTTCAGGGATCTTCTGATATAAACTGCTGTCTTGGTCACAGTGTTGCTATTTGTACTCATAATACAAATGTAAATGAGTAGAAATAAATAAAGGCAGGTACTAACTCATACTGGTGTGCTATCATCTTCTCCAGGAGCATGTACTGACAGTTTCAAAACAGAAAATGTACTTTCATCTACTACTCTAAAGGAAGCTTTCATCTCCTACTCTAAATACAAGTATTTGCCTTATTCTCATGTTAGATATATGTATGTCTCTGTGTGCTGAGTGGAAAGTGTGTACACAGCACTTTACACCTGAATACACAGCAGAGGGTGGTCTCGCCAAACAGCTATGATTAAGGCAGAAGATAAACTAGCTCCGATTTTATGAAATATCTCTTTCATTTGAAAAAACAAAATTATGGCCACTCAAACAATATTTAGTAGTTTCTTAAAAATAAATGAATTTGTCATTTCAAATAAGACAATTGGTACAAATGATAAAAGTTGGGCTTTTATTAAAATTGCACTGTGGAGAGCTGGTGAAGTACCCTTGTGGCCTGACATGACATGACTGCAGGTTCAATCTCTCATACTCCAAACCAAAAGAAAAAAAGTTACTGTCAGAAAAAATTATCAGATACCAAAGTATGACAGCTGGAATTACATATGCTTGCCACAATGCCCAGCACTGTGGTCTGGTTTTAGTTAAAATAAAATTTGTTATATAATAAACAGGAAACAGGGACATTAGAGTTCATTATGTTGTCTTTACTTTTATGTGTATTTGAAATTTCCTATAATGAGAAGATTCCTGGCCTAAACAACTCCTGGGAGTAAATATACATGACAAACTAATAAGTAAAAAATTCCCTTAAAGAAATAAAAGAAAATACAAACAAAAAATTGGAAGAGATTAACAAATCCCTGAGAGAAAACCAACAGGTGAAAGAAATATCCCAATAAATAAAAACTGAAATAGAAGCAATAAAGAAGGCACAAAACGAGGCAAATGTGCACAACCAAATTATTAACAATTGTCTAAAATTTACTAACAGTGATTGTGCATTCCCTTCAACTCAGGAATTCAATTTTAGAATATCTCAGAGAGGGCAAGCATGCATATACAAGGAAACATATGCAAGAAGCTTCAAAACAGTCTATAGCAAAATTGCAACCACCTAATGTCTTTAAAAGGGATGACAAGTGAGTAGTACAGAATATTCATAGCATGAAAATATCTTGTGGACTATTTACGATCTGTTACATTGTTCATGCTGTGAAATATTTGTTTAGTGATGCAAAGATGTGTTGCATTTTAAAATGTTGCATTTGTTTAATTTTGTAAATCTGTGTTACTTTGCCTTAAAACACCTGATGGTCTAATAAAGTGCTTAACAGCCAATAGGTAGGCAGGAGAGAAATAGGCAGGCGGACTAGCAGGCAGAGACAATAAATAAAAGGAGAAATCCAGGCTCAAGAGGAGAAAGAGGAGATCCTGCAATGCCCTGGTTCAGAACAGAGTAAGAGGTGAGCACAACCTAACCCCTAGGCCAACTGCAGACCCTCTCTCTCAGAAGCCGGACATACAACCCCAGCTCCGCACCCACACCCAGGCTCGGCCCTAAGCCAAACAAAACTGGGAGGCACACCCCACCACCACCCCAATAATTCCCAGCAATGCACAGCAGGAGGAACAGCCCATGGCCAAATCCTGCCCCAAACGCAAACTGCATCATCCCACAGGGACATCTGGAGATCCCTGAGCACCCTGGTCCAGAGCAGAGTAAAAGAGCTGACTAAGAAAGCTAAGTGTGAACTAAGAGCCAACTAACCAAACACTGCGGCAGCTGGAGACACACAACTCCTGGACGCAAAACTAAGAGCCGATTAATAGCTGACTAAGAGTCAACCAAGGAAGCTATGGACAGACACCAGTGCAAAAATACATATAACAATATAAAGAACAGCAAGGCACCACCAGAAGAAGCTGGTGGTTCTACAACACCAAGACCTGAACAGAACAATAAAGAGGAAACAACCTTAAAAACAACTTTATGAAGATTATAGAACCCTTAAAAGAGGATATAAAAAATTCCCTTAAAGAAATAAAAGAAAATACAAACAAAAAATTGGAAGAGATTAACAAATCCCTGAGAGAAAACCAACAGGTGAAAGAAATATCCCAAGAAATAAAAACTGAAATAGAAGCAATAAAGAAGGCACAAAACGAGGCAAAGCTGAAAATAGAAAATCTGAAGAAAGGAACCAGAACTACAGATACTAGTATGACCAACTGAGTACAAGAGATGGAAGACAGAATCTCTAGAGTCGAAGATACAATAGTGGAAATAGATACATCAGTCAAAGAAAACACTAAAACCAAAAAGCTGTAACACAAAATGGTCAGAAAATTTGAAACACCATGAAAAAACCAAATCTGAGGATACCTAGAAGAAGAATACCAGCTCAAAGGCAGAGATGATATATTCAATAAAATAATTCAATAATATATTCAATAAAATCATAGAAGAAAACTTTCCTAACCAAAAGAAGGAAATGCGTATAAAGATACAAGAAATTTACAGAACACCAAATAGACTAGACATCACCCCAAAAAACAGTCTGCTTGCCACATAATAGTTAAGCCACTAAACCAAAAGAACAAAGAAAAAACACTAAGAGCTGCAACAGAAAAAGGTCGAATTACCTATAAAGGCAGGCCCATCAGAATAACAAGAGACTATTCAAGTAGCTGGAATGCTTTCTTTAGTGTGGCCATTCAAGGCCTTAGCTAGGCATCCCTAGCCCAAATACTTGCCATCTCTCTTATCTCTAACAATTGGAAAATGCCAAAGAATACTTCTTCTCATTCAGCTTCCAATACTTGTCTTCATTCTTTCCATTAACTCTACAGATTATTCTGAGCAAGAGACAACGTATTTTTCAACACTAACGTGCCATGCAGAGTCAAGGCTATGATGTAACAACCTACTCAAGCACTGGTAAGATAGAGATGAGGGAGTGAGACTGACACACAGACAGAGACACAGACTGGGACAGCTCCATTCAACGGACTATCAAACAATCCCAGAGAAAGACAACAGAAGTACTTTGCACTCTCAGAGTAAATTATTATGTATCATAAAAAAATTTCAAGACACAAAACAAAAATTAAAAATTCAAAGCATATTTCTCCTTCAAAGTCTATAAAAATTCCACTGCTCCCATTTATAAGAAGCATGTATAATAACTAGAGATACATTTGCAAATGACGACAAGTAGCTCCAGAGGAATTACTTGAACTCTGGTCCGTATGCTTATTACTATTCACAAATAATTCATAACAAAAATCATACATTCTGAAGAGTGTTAATGACTTTTGGGTTGGTTTGGTTTTGATTTTGATTTGTTTGGGTTTTTCTTTGTTTTTGTTTGTTTTTCAAGACAGGGTTTCTCTGTGTAGCCCTGGCTGTCCTGGAACTCATTTTGTAGACCAGACTGGCCTGGAGATCCACCTGCTTCAGCCTCCTGAGTGTGGGAATTAAAGTCGTGCACCACCACTGCCTGGTTTGTATTAATAACTCCTAATGTGACAGATTTTTAAAGGAAACTATTAGGGGGTAATTATTATCATCTTAATTTTTATGCACTCAAAAACAGGCAAAAATGCTGTTGACAGAGAAGAAATGCACCTCAAATCACCCAACAGATTTCTTAGCTTTTTAAAACTGTAAATTAGGGTTCATCAAATTCATTAATGATTATTGTCATATTTGGATGCTATACTTCTCACCAATATGCAAATTTTACTTATTTCACTCTCACAAAAACTGTACAACCACTCTGGAACATTCCATTTCCATCCTTTAACTCACTAGTAAGACAGCTCATATTTTTTTTAACTAGAAAAAAGTTAGCCTTTCTTTTTTGTTTGTTTGGTTGGTTGGGAGACCAAGTCTAACCAGATAGCCCTAGCTATCCCGAAATTCACTATATAGACCAGGCTGACCTTGAACTCATGGAGTTCCACCTACCTCTGCCTTCTAGCACTGAGTTACTGGCTTTTCCCTGCTCTTTGATAAAGAATTATCAAGAGGTTTTCCCTTGGTGCTGGATAACCACCAGGGGTTATTATTTACCTCTAAGATCATCTGTAATTTCCTCTGTATATACAACTGCATATTACAATAATGTGTTCAAACTAAAATGGTGTGTGGGGAAGATGTCAGTGAATAAAGGTGCTTGCCACCCAAGCTTGATAGCCTAACATCAAACTGGAAAGCTCATGTAAAAAAAACTTGAATGTGGTGGTGTGCATCTGTAATGCCAGCACTCCTACAATGAGATGGAGGCAAGAACCAGCTAGAAGCCTGCCATCCAGCAAGCATAGAGCAGGTGATGCAGCAGATTCAAGAGGTCATGTCTCCATAGCTAGAGGTAAGAACCAATTATGAAAGCTGGCTCCTAACCTCCACACATGTATCAAGGCACTATGGCTCACATGCGCACACTTGCGCACTCTCTCTCGCTCTCTCTCTCTCTCTCTCTCTCTCTCTCTCTCTCTCTCTCTCTCTCTCTCACACACACACACACACACACACACATAGACACACATACATATAACATCATCACCACCATCCATATTGACAGAAAGAGAGACAAATAAATATTTTAAGTGAAATGATGTTTGTAGTTCCATTTCAAATTATGGTATTTCAACAAAATGATTACATTAAAAACTGACCATCTTGCCTGACCATGGTGGTGCACACCTTTAATCCCAGCACTCACAAGGCAGAAGTAGGAGGATCTCTATGAGTTAGAAGCCAGCCTAGTCTACAGACTGAGTTCCAGGACAGCCAGAAGTCCATAGTGAAAATGTATCTTGAAAACCAAAAGCAAACAAACAAAACAACAACACAACTGGCCATCTTGATACTACTAGTCAAATGGAGGAACTCAGTACGTAAGTTCGTAAAGAAACACAACGGGCAAAGTTTCCCTGGAAAGTCAATTTTAATCACTGCTATACCTCCATAATATTAAATATAATATGGCATATACAGTATAAAGTTTATGAATATTTAAATGATGAAGAATTTCAAAGAAATCTAAATACACTTAATTTAAATTTGGCATTAGGAATGCCTCAGGAAGGCTGGGGAAATGACGGAGAAGTTCAAGAAAATTGACTGCTCTTGCAGAGGACCCACTGGATTTGATTTCCAGAACCCACACTGCAGCTCATAACTGTCTATAATTCCAATCCCAGGGGATCTGACACCTTCTTCTGGTCTCTCTGGTCACTACATGCAAATGGTGCACGGACATATGTACAAGCAAAACATTGATATACATAAATAAAAACAAAAGGTTGAAATTGTTTTAAAAGAGTGAGAAAAAACAATGCCTCAGGGGACATTTACAACTTGCAAAACTATTATCAGCTGGTGTTTTTCAAAGTATAATATATATATGTATATATGTGAAAATATTCTATTTACAAAGGCTCAATCTCAATGTCACATATATATATATATATATATATATATATATATATAAAGTGACAACACTTTATATCCCTAGCTATAAACAAAGCAATAAATCATTTCACTCAAATAACACACACAGATAAGTACATATTCTGCAAGAAAGGTGTGCAAAGTATTACTTCTTTGGGGATTTTGGTTGTTTTGTGAGTTGTTTTGTGATTCTGTTTGCTGGTGGGGATGAGGACTCCTCAGTATCTCATGCAGGCTAGGTGCATGTTCCACCACTGCTGTGTCTCCAGCTCCCTCTGGACAGTTCTCATCACTTCTTCCTTTAAACAAACAATGGTGTCTCACAACAATCCCACCAAGTCAATGGGTTTCTGTTTCAACAGCCTTCATCAGTGTACTGCTGAATAAACAAACTATCAGAAAGTTCCAATAGTTGTATTTAAGCTTAACAAATCCCAATAACGATGTGCAAAATTTCTGCAGTTCACTGTAAAGTAATGTGTTGGCTGGCTGTGCTGGATAGTTTTTGTCACCTTGGAACAAGCTAGAAACATATGAGATAAGGGAACCTCAACTGAGAAAATTCCTATGTAAGACTGACCTGTAAGCAAGCCTGTTATATTCTTGATTAATGACTAACGTAGAAGGGCCCAGAACATTGTGAGTGGTACTACCCTTGGGCAAGTGGTCCTGGGGTGTGTCCAAAAACAAACTGAGCAAGACATGAGGAGCAAGCCAGCAGCAGTATTCCTTGGTGGTCTCACATCAGCTCCTGCCTCCAGTTCCTGCCATGACCTCCTTGATGATAAACTGTGATATGAAAGTGTAAGGTGAAATAAACCCTTTCCTCTTCAAGTTGCTTTTGTGTTCTTTTTTAAATCATAGAAATAAAAGTCCAAATTAAGACAGTGTCCTTTAATTTTATGAATATTTAATTCCGTTTTTTCACCTACTGGCTCTATTAACTGCCTGAGTCCCATAGATCTCAGCACTGCTAGAGCAATTAAGTATAAGATACCTAGTCAAGTAACAGCACATTTTCTGCAGATAATGGCCACAACATGACCATCAAATACTATATTAAATAAGTTGTGTTTTCAACTATCAAACCTTCACTGTGGACAAACTTGCCACCAGTGCCACTGTGGCATGGAATAACTCTGAGAGTAGGAAACCCTTATAAACAAGCCTTTTCTCTCTGGGGCTCAGAAAAGATGCTTTCTACTATCTTTTGAGTTCTGCATGCAAACAGCTTGAGAAACATGGAACAAGAGCTCACTATAAGTTGTGACACCAAAGATTGTGGTGGAGGAGCTGGGGGATAGCTCAGTACATATTACTTTTGCAAATGATGGAGTTCAGTTCCCAGTACCTGTGTGAAATGGCTCACAACCTCCTGTAACTCCATTTCCAAGAGATCCAAAACCTCTGGCCTCCATGAATTCCCACACATGTTCACAGACACAGACAAACGCATTCACATAATTAAAAATTTATAAACTAAATCTTAAGAGAAAAAGAATTGAAAGGGTTGACAGTGTCTGTCAGTAAGTGCCTACAGGGGGGAGCAGCATCTGTAAATCTTACCTCTTATTGTCCCTAATATAGTCTCTAGTGCAATATCAGAATTAAATATCTAGAAAAGGGTTATATGCACCAGAAATAATAAAATATGCCTGAAGTAGCAGCCAAATCTGAATGTCTTATATATATTCCAGGCACTAATCTGGGCACAATACATATAATATTCCATGTGTTCCTCACAGTAGCTGTATGAAGAAGGTACAGCTGATTGAATATTTATTTGAAATTGCCAGAAATATCTCAGATTCCACATCTTATTCTTATTTGCATTTGCAAATACATGATAAACTAGGATATGTCTTAATTTTTAAAAACTTATTCATTTCATAAACAGCTTTACACATATCATAAAGATAATTTAATTTCATACAATACTCTAATGTACCTGCATTTTGACTGCAGCCCATCACATTAAGTCTGATATAAAATTTTACACTTGGAACATTATTATAGCACTCAAAAAAGTTTCAGGTTTTGGAAAAATAGAGATGATCAAACTATACAGCTTCCATTTTATAAATGAAAAAACTAGAGCAAGACACAATTATTCAAGGTTTTACAATAGCCCATTTGTAAATGATTCTATAATTAGCATCTTTGTAGACATTGTTAGTTCCTTAGAATATTTCATTCTCTTTTAAAAAGTGTAACATTCAAATACTACAGATGCTTTCATAGTTCTTCAAACTTATTTCTGTGTTCTCTAAACGAAGTCTTAAAGACACCACTGACAATGTGCACGAGGAAAGTTCTTTTCTTTTTTTTTTTTTTTTTTTTTTTTAAACTCTAGGACCTCTGTTTACTAAAAAGTAAGTTAAATTTTTTAGATTTTTTTCATTTTTATAATGAATAAATAAGTCACATTTTCTGTGTATATCCTTATTCAAGGTCCCTTTCCCCCTCCGACCACAATATCTCCACATCTCCACATCTCCATCTCCACATCTCCAAATCTCCTCCCCAGCATGGGCAGGAGATCTCAAGGTTCCAAGGTCCCAATATTGCTCAGTTCAGCCTCAACTCCTGGCAGATCCAGTTTTCTCCCCCCAACATCGAGACTGAGTCAGGTGTTCCTGTAGGGGGAATGGGATCCAAGGTGTCAATCCAAAGTATTTCAGATCCCTAGCTGTTCAGTGGTTATGGTTTGCAGCTTGGACATGCTTTGCTTTTTGGTTTTTTGTTTAGAGTCCACTAATGAGTGAATACATCCCCTGCTTATCTTTCTGGGTTTGTGATACCTCGCTCAGGAGGATATTCTCCAAATACATGATTTGCCTGCAAATTTTAGTATTCCATTGTGTAGATGTACCACAGTTTGTTAATCCATTCTTCAGCTGAGGGGCATCTAGGTTGTTTCCAGGTTCTTGCTATTACGAATAATACTGCTATGAACAAAGTTGAGCTAATGCTTTTGAAGTGTGACTGTGCATCTTTAGGGTATACACCCAGAAGTGGTATTGCTGGATCCTTGGGGAGATGGATTCCCAATTATCTGGGAAACCACCATACTGCATTCCAGAGTGGCTGAACAAGCTCACACTCCCACCAACAATGGAGGAGTGTTCCCCTTGCTCTGTAACCTCTCCAGCATAGGCTGTCATCTGTGTTATTTTTCTTAGCCAACCTGACAGGTGTAAGGTGGTATCTCAAAGATATTTTGATTTACATTTCTCTGATGGCTAAAGAAGTTGAGCACTTTTTCAAGTGTCGTTCAGGCATTCGAAATTCTTCTGCTCAGAATTCCCTTTTTAGTTCTGAACCCCATTTTTTGATTGGGTTATTCAAGGTTTTGGGCCCCAGTTTCTTGAGTTCTTTATATATTTTAAAGATCAGTCCTCTGTCACTTGTAGGGTTGGTGAAAATCTTTTCCCATGCTGCAGACTGTCATTTTGTCATATTGACAGTGTCCTTGGCTTTACACAAGTTTCTCAGTTTCAGGAGGTACCACTTGTTGATTGTTGATCTTAGTGTCTGTGCCACTGGTGTTATATTTAGGAAGTGGTCGCCTGTGCGAACCCATAGAAGGGTATTTCCCACTTTCTTTTCTATGAAGTTCAAAGTGGCTGGGTTTATGTTGAGGTCTTTGATCCACTTGGATTTGAGTTTTGTACATGGTGACAGGCTTGAATCTATTTGCATTTTTCTACACACTACCAACCAGCTATGCCAACATCATTTATTAAAGATACTATCTTTTTTCCATTGAGTATTTTGGGCCTCTTTGTCAAAGATCAGGTGTTCATAGGTTTTTTGGGTTAATGCCTGGATCCTCAATTCTATTCCATTGATCCACAAGTCTGTTTTTATGCCAGTACCAGGCTGTTTTTATTACTGTAGCTCTATAGTATAACTTGAAGTCGGGGATGGTGATGCCTCCTGAGGTTCTTTTGTTGACCAAAATGGTTTTGGCAATCCTGGCTTTCCTGTTATTCCAAATGAAATTGAGTATTGTTCTTTCAAAGTGATTTTACTGAGTCTGTGTTGGGATTTTGATGGACAGTGCATTGAATCTGTACATTGCTTTTGGTAGAATTGTCATTTTTACTATGTTGATCCTACCTATCCAGGAACATGAGTGATCTTTCCATTTTCTGATATCCTCTTCAATTTCTTTCTTCAGTGATTTAAAATTTTTGTCAAACAGATCTGTTACTTCTTTGGTTATAGTTACTCCAAGGTATTTAATGCTATTTGCAGCTATTATAGAAGTGATGTTTCCCTTATTTCTTTTTCCGTCTTTTTATCTTTAGCGTATAGAAGGGCTACTGATTTCTTTGAGTTAATCTTGTATCCTGCTACATTGCTGAAGGTGTTTATCAGCTGTAGAAGTTCCCTGGTAGAATTTTGTGGGTCATTTATGTATACAATCATATCATCTGCAAATAGAGATAGTTTCAGTTTTTTTCCAATTTGTATCCCCTTAATCTCTTTTCTGTTCTCTTATTGCTTTAGCTAAAACTTCAAGAACTACATTGAATAGATAAGGGGAGAGAGGACATCCTTGTCTAGTTCCTGACTTTAGTGGGGTTGCTTTGAGTTTTTCTCCATTAAGTTTGATACTGGTTGTTGGCTTCTTGTAAATCGCCTTAATTATATGTAGGTATTCTCCCTGTATTCCTGATCTCTCCAGGGCTTTAATCATAAAGGAGTGTTGTATGTTGTCAAAGGCTTTTTCCACATCTAAGGATATGATCATGTGGTTTTGTTCCTTTAGTTTGATTATATGATGAATGACGTTTATGATTTTTCTTATGTTGAACCATCCCTGCAACTCTGGGATGAAGCCTACGTGGTCGTGGTAGATGATATTTTTTATATATTGCTGTATATGGTTTGCCAAAATTTTGTTGAGAATTTTAGCATCAATATTCATGAGGGAAATTGGTCTGTAGTTCTCCTTCTTTGTTGTGTCTTTGAGTGGCTTGGGTATTAGGGTAATTGTGGCCTCATAAAAGGAATTTGGCAATATTCCTTCAGTTTCTACTGTGTGAAATAGTTTGAGCAGTAACGGTAGTAATTCTTCTTTGAATGTCTGGTAGAATTCGGCACTGAAACCATCTGGACCTGGGATTTCTTTTTGAGTGGGAGGCTTTTAATGACAGCTTCAATTTCCTTAAGGGTTATAGGTCTGTTTAGGTAATTAATCTGTTCTTAATTTTGGTAAATACTACCTGTCCAAAAAGCTGTCCATTTCTTCAAGGTTTTCCATTTTTGTGGAATATAGATTTTCAAAGTATGATCTGATAATTCTCTGGATTTCCTGGGGGTCTGTTGATAATGTCCCCCTTTTCATTTCTGATTTTGTTGACTTGGGTACTCTGTTTTTTGATTAGTTTGGCTAAGGGCTTATTTATCTTGTCGACTTTCTCAAAGAACAAACTCTTTGACTTATTGATTCTTTGTATTGTTCTTTTTATTTCAATTGTATTGATTTCAGCTCTAAGTTTGATTACTTCCTGCCATCTACTCCTTCTAGGTGAGTTTCCTTCTAATTGTTCTAAGGCTTTCAGCTGAGCTGTTAGTTCTCTAGTGTGAGATTTCTCTAGGTTTTTCATATAGGCATCTAGTGCTATTAATTTTCCTCTTAAGACTGGTTTCATTGTGTCCCACAAGTTTGAGTACATTGAGGACTCATTTTCATTAAATTCTAGGAAGACTTTTATTTCTTTCTTAATTTCTTCCTTGACTCAAAGGTGGTTTAGCTGAGTGATGTTTAGTTTCCATGAGTTGGTAGACTTTTTGTGATTTTTGATGTTGTTGAACTCTAACTTTAGGCCCAGATTGTCCAATATGATACAAGGGATTATTTCCATTTTTTATATCTGTTGATATTTGCTTTATGACCAATTATGTGGCCAATTTTAGAGAAAGTTCCATGAGGAGCTGAGAAATATGCATATTCCTTTGAATTTGGGTGGAAGCTTCTGTAAATATCTATTAAATCCATTTGCATCAAAACCTCTGTTAGACTCATTTCTCTGTTGAGTCTCTGTCTTGTTGACCTATCCAAGGGTGAAATTGAGGTACTGAAGTCTCCCATTATTAGGGTATGAGAGTGATGTGGAATTTGCACATTAGCAGTGTTTCTTTCACATAGGTAGGTGCCCTTATATTAGGGACATAAATATTCAGGATTGAAATCTCCTCTTGACCAATTTTTCCTGTGATGAATAAGTAATGACCAACTTGGTCCCTTTTAATTGCTTTTAGCTTAAAGTCTATTTTTTTAGATATTAGGATGGCAACCCTAGCTTGTTTCTTAGGAACATTTGATTGGAAAATCTTTTCCCAACTCTTTACTCTGACCCTGTGTCTTTGTGGTTAAGGTGTGTTTCTAGTATGTAGCAGAAGGAAGACTTCTGTTTTTGTATCCATTTTGTTAGTGTGTGTCTTTTTACAGGTGAGTTGAATCCATTGATATTAAGGGATATTAGTGACCACTGATTGATATTTCCTGGTATTTTTGGTAGTAGCTTGTATGTATTTCTTTTCTCTGAGCTATTCTTCTCTCAATATTCTCAATAATCTCAATAAAATCATAGAGGAAAATTTTCCTACCTTGAAGAAGGAAATGCCTATAAAGATACAAGAAGCTTACGGAACACCAAATAGGTATGGGCCCCCCAATATTATTTATTGGGATTATTGATTGTTTGTGGTTTCATGGGTGTATCTGGGATTCTTAGGTTGGAGTTTTCCCTCTAATGCTTTCTGGAGGGCCGGATTAGTAGATAGGTATTGTTTCAATCTGACTTTGTCATGAAATATCTTGTTTACTCCATCTATGGTGATTGATAATTTTGCTGGGTATAGTATTCTAGCTTGGCAGCCATACTCTTTTAGTGATGGTAAAACTTCTGACCAAGCCCTTCTAGCTTTCATCGTTTCCATTAAATAGTCAGGTGTTATTCTGATGGGTCTGCCTTTATAAGTAAATTGGCCCTTTTCTTTTGAAGTTCTTAAAATTTTTCTTTGCTCTGTATATTTTGTGGCTTGATTATTATGTGGCATGCTGACTTTGTTTGGGGGGGGGGATCATGCCTATTTGGTGTTCCGTAAACTTCTTGTATCTTTATAGGCATTTCCTACTTCAAGGTAGGAAAATTTTCCTCTATGATTTTATTGAGTACATTATCTGTGCCTTTGAGCTGGTATTCTTCTCCTTCTTCTATTCCTATTATGCTCAGGTTAGGTCTTTTCGTGGTGTCCCAGATTTCCTGAAAGTTTTGTGTTATGGCTTTTTTGGTTTTAGTATTTTCTTTGACTCATATATCTATTTCAGCTACTGAGTCTTCCACTGCAGAGATTCTCTCTTCCATCTCTTGGATTCTGTTGTTTATACTTGTATCTGTAGTTCCAGCTCTTTTCTTCAGGTTTTCTATTTCCATCTTTGCCTCATTTTGTGCCTTTTTTATTGCTTGTATTTCAGTTTTTAGTTCCTGGAATGTTTCTTTCATTTTTTTGGTTTACCTTTTCTTGGTTTTCTTTCAAGGATTTGTTCATCTCTTCCAATTTTTTGTTTCTATTTTCTTCTATTTCTTTAAGGGAATTTTTAATATCTTCTTTGAAGGCTTCAATGATCTTCATAAAGGTGTTTTTGGTGTTGCTTCCTTCTGCTTCCTTTTCATTGCTCTGTTCAGGTCTTGTAGTTGTAGAACCACCACTTTCTTCTGGAGTTGTCTTGTTGTTCTTTATATTATTATATGTATTTTTGCACTGATGTCTGCCCATGGCTTCAGTGGTTCACAATTAGGTGGCTCCTAGTTAGTTGTGGCAAGAGGGCTTGTGTGTCTCCTGTCTCCACTAAGCAAGGGGTCTGCTCGATCTCTGACTCTGTTCTGGGCAGGGATCTGAATTTCAAGTCCTCAGTCCTTCTCTGATAAAGCAGTTTGCCCTGGAGGTGGGGCCAGTCATGCAAGGTCCCATCTTTTAGGAGCGGCTGGAGGAGCCCCTCACAACCAAACCCTAGTCCTATCTGCTAAGGAATTCCTGGGGTCAAGCACCACAGACTGATCCTGGTCCAGGAACACAACTTTCCTGGGCGGGGAATCAGGCACTGGAGCCTGCTGACCTCACCTCACCTCTGGGTGGAGTCTGAGTCTGAATTTCAAAGTCTAAGGAAAGGTTTTCATGCCCAGAGTTAACCTTCCCACTCTCCTTGTTCAAGCAGGCCAAGGAAAGGCTTCATTCCTAACCCTAAACTGCTCAACTCATCATCTCATGGCCAGTATTTGGGGTATTGTTATTGGAAGTTATTTTTTGTAACATCTACAGATAAAAGAAAATCAATACAATCTATACTCAGATATTCATGAAGCTTCTAACAACGCGCCTCCCATTTAGAAAAATCCTGGTATTCACAGCTTACTATTCTCATGTTCTTCCTTAGCAAGGGGGCTATTCCTAACTATAGATCACCAGAAACAACTGATACTGAGATTCAACTTCTGATGTGTGACCTGCTTACACACTTTCTAATCCAATCTTCTTCAATGCTCTATGAGTTTTCATACTGGTTTTTCAAGGAATCAATATTATTACTGTATTTGACTTTAAAGGCACTTATCTTCCTGCCTATTTGCCTTTTCTCCATTTTATTTCTATGTTGAGCAATGCCCCTAAATGGGTCCTAGAAGAGAAGTACATCCTAAGGTAAATGTGAAGGAACTTTCAGCTCAAAGGCAATATCTCCTACATGGAGCATCCCTTCTTATCCATTAGGTTCTTTACACCATAGCTAGAGGGCTCAGTCTTATTGATCGTTCTCCTACAGAAGGCTTTGCAGCTAGCAAATGATTAACAGTGAATGTTACATGATTAAAGAGACCAATTAAAAAAAAAACTATCCCACAATTCTCAGAACTGAGCAGAAAAATACTGCACTTCTCATATACATGTACCTTGGTTAAATACCAAGATTTTGACCAATAAAACATGGAAATGATGTGCAGATGCAGCTAAATTTATCATTCAAGGCAAGCTGCCAAAGACCCTAAGAATTTAAACTGATTAAATTCATTCAAAAGTTTATCTTCTCAAATATTCATACTTCCTGCTTTATGACTTCAAAGTAGCTATGTTTCTTTTTCAGAATTTTAGAGACATCATAAGTAATTTACATACATCAAAGTAGAAGAAATAACAACTCTGACAATACTTCCCTAAGGAAAATATGTCAAATTTTATTCACCTGCCTTCAAAGAAGTTTCTCTCTCTAACAATCAGTTTATTTCCCTTACAAATTTAATTTAAATTGTAAAAAAAAATGTATTTAAAAAAGACTGTATTTTATAAACTATAAAAGTTGGAGGAGGGCCCTGGGAGATGTAGGTCAGTTGGTAGAGTGCTTGCTGAGCATGCACAAAACCTATATTGGATCCCTAAATAAATTAGGTGTGGTAGAGATGGATAATCAGAAGTTCAAGGTAATTCTTGACTACATAGCCACTTTGAGATCACACTAGATACATGAGGCCTTTCTCAAGAAAAAAAGAAAGAGAAGATAAACAGAAAAAAAAAGCAATTTTCTATCCATCTTTTAGAAAGTCATTTTAACACACATAATACAAATTTATAACCTTTGTATTCTAGTCAACATTTTCTGAAGAAAAGAAAAACAAAACTCCTAAAAGGAAAACTGGGTGGAGAGGACTAAAGGTAGTAACTACCAAAGCTCCACATATCCTAAAAGAAACCTAAACCAATGGTCTTTATTCCTTTTACTCATTCTGTCTTCATCTTCAGTGTCCTAAGGACCAACTGATCAAGCCACAAGAGCCAATTGAAAGTAAGATCTGAAGCTTTCCTGTTGTGGTCTATTTATTTGGGTTAGACCTGTTTTATATAATCACTTAACATCTCACAGTATCCATCCCACAGCATTTTTCACTAAGAGTAACATACAAGGGATAAAACCCCCAGTGTTTTAGTTCATGTCTTGGCTCTCATTATTTTGACTACAGTGTATCTGAGTATTGTAAACTTACTTCTAACCAAAATCTTAGTAAAAGTCATTCTAAAATCTAATGACCACAGACATCTTTCCAAGAAATAGCTTTGTGTACCTAAGTCCCCACTAGCCTAACAAAAAAATTGTAATTGCAATTACTTATTATTTTGGTGGTATTGTTGGTACTTGCTACAGGTTAAATACATATTCATAATATGGTATAGGTATTTGAAAGGTTATTGTTAGCTTTTTAGATACTTTCAAAACTCTAGTTGAATCTTCCCTCTTCCCTTATACTCAAACTCTATAAACACCTAGCAATACTCTTATCAATACTTCCAATGACTCAGGCTGTCATTAAATTAAATGTCATTAAATAAAACCTGGCTTTTTCTATTATAATTATGTGTGGCTATATTCTTGAGTACTGGGGCTCAATGTGAGCATGTTGTATACCAGATACTGCACACACACATACAAAACAAACAAATAAACAAACACCAGTATGTAATGACTAAAATAGACATGATCTCAGTCCTCATGAAACTTAAGAGTCCACTTTCTCTTTGACATGATTTAGCAAACACAATATCACTTAAATTAGTTCTTATAATAAATGATGTTGTACAAGGATGGTAGTAATGCATTTAATTAGCTAAGAAGGGTAATAAGTTTTTATTAGATGTAAGAATATATTCAAAACAGAGTTACTCTAAAAGTCTTTAAAAACATCACAAATTTTGTAGATAAGCTATGAGTTCAGGAGCAACACAAAAGTTTTGACTTAGGGTAGAGTTATATCCTGATATACCCATAGTAAATAGAAAATATCATGAACCAAAAATGCTAATGATAGGCTGGAGGTTAGTCACACATGTCTTTAATCCCAGCATTTAGAAGGTAGAGGCAAGCAGATCTCAGTTAGTTCAAGGTCCACAAAGTGAGCTCCAGGACATTCAGGACTGTTACAGAGAAACCCTGTCCTGAAAAATCAAAAAAAAAAATGCATAATGCACTCACTATACAGCAGATTATGGCTTACACTTGCTCACTGTAAATAGTTTCAGAGCATATACAGTATCTTACAGCTGGACAAAGGCATATCCAAGTATTGCATATACTAAGTACACACAAATGGGCATTTCACAGACAGAAGATACTGAAAACACACCCCAAAACCCCCAAAACACTGGCAGCAGAGCGCTCTGTGGTGCCCATTGTTTCCCCTCGTGATGGAATGACTGATGGGAGACACAGTTCCATGTGAATACCTGGCTTGGGAAAAGATCCAAATTCAAAGTCCAGTTTATACTGCATTCCCATAATCCCTGTACTGGCAGACTAAGGCAGAAGAATTACCAGTTCAAGCCAGTTTGGTCCCATCTCATAAATAAATAAATTAACTAATTAATTTTTCAAAAACACAGCTTCTATTGCAAGTGTTGCTTCTGTGCCATCCTAAAGGCAATGCTGAGAGAAAGAAAACCTAGAGCAGGCTACAAAGGTAGGTTTCACCGAAAAGATAATATACAGAGACAATATTAAGGCTTTAAGAGTTTAAAAAAATCACCACATGAAGAAAAACACATATATCAGAATAGAGATTAACTCAGAAGCATCAATCTCAAGGGATCTTACAATTTTGAAACAGGCTTGGTGCTAAAATCACCATTTCTATCCATAATTGATACTAAAAAGCACAATTGTTGCTGCAGAATCACAACTGCAACCCTGAGCTGAAATGCTGCTACTGACTCTGTCACAAGAAAGTAGCTTCCAAAAGTAGCCACAGTCTCTATCACATAAAAAGCTATCTAAACCATTTTCAATATGTGCATTGTTGAAGGACTACGATTCAAGAGAACGACTACAAAAAGACAGCAATAAATGGGAGCCAATATACTCATTCAAAACATGACTAAATAAGGAAGCAAATGGAATATAAAAAACATGTGACACCACTAAGACTCTGGGCCCTTGATTTAAAAACTCTGTTATGAAAACACCTAGAGGCAGCAACACTTTGAAATCTAAGACAGCCAGAGGTAGATCCCTGCTCTGCACTTAGCAGACTATTTGGTATCAATTAGTGCTCTTCATTAAACCTGTGGCAACAACTCTGCAAAACAGCAAGGAGGCACATTTCCTTCTCTATAGCTATTGCACTTCCACGAGACATAGTAAGACGATGGAATCACCCAGTGCTGGAGTACTTTATGCTGCTATTTTCTCTAATTATATCACAGAAATATAACCTCTGGAATTAACAAAAAAAAAAAAATCTCAGTTTATAGATGTTGAGTGACTACCACAAGATTACTAGCTTCAAACCTGAATACTTTTGTCTTAGTACTGGCAGGCTTGATGAATAAAGACAGCACTTTACTGAAAGTACAGCACACAAAAATTCATTACATTGAACCAGGAAAGAATGACATTTAGAAAAGGCACATTGTTATTAACAACACACTCTGATTCCTCCTCCTCTTTCCACAAACCAGTTTGCTTTGCTCTAACGAGCATTCATTCCTATTCTATAGCACAAGTGTTTCTAAAAGTGGTTTATGCCTCAGCTGTCCAGGTTTTCTGGGAAGTGGAAAGATGGCTCAGTGGGTACAAGCTCTTACAGTGTATGGGATGTGGGTCACAGCCTCCACACAGCAGCTCACAATCGTCTGTAACTCCAGTTCCAGGGGCTTCCACACCCTTTTATAGCCTCCACAGACAGAAAGCATGCATGTAGTGCTCAGACATTCATGTAGGCAAACCTCCATATACATAAAATAATGAATAAATTCATAAAAGCTCTGTGGTATTTTTCATCCATTTAAAGAATAGTTATATTAACTATTATAGCATTAAATATAAAAGTGAGAAGGAAGTTAACTATTTATGCCACATCTTACTCAACCCTCAAAGAAAATTGTAGAAAAAAAGCAAAGCAGTCTCTCTAGAATCATTCAGCTAGTGACAGACTCAACCAGTGCCCTTACCTTACTCAGGCCTTCTTAAATCCAAGGATGGAGTGTATCAGTCAGCAGTAGAGCATATTCTTGCACATGTGAGAACCTGCTGTCAATTTCTAGCAGAGTATCTTACTAACAGTTCAGGTTACAAAATTAATGTTTTTTCATTGTCAAAAAATCACATGAAATGTATAAAGAGAACTACAACTACCTATTCTTCCGCCTTCTAGATATAACCACTGCTTGTATCTCAGGATTTTTTCTTTATGAAATGGAATCTCAAGTTACTGGGAATAGTTTTATTCTTTACCTTTTTAAGCACAGTGCTGGGGACTAAACATGCTAGGCATGTATTACATGCATGAAGGGTAAAGGGTGTCAGGATCTCTCTAAATTGCTCACCCTGACATCAAGCTTCTAATCTCCCTAAATCCCCAAATAGCTGAGACTACAAGAACCCCCCATTGTACCCAGGTCACCAAGCCTTTTCTTTAATTCGCTCTGCAATATTCCCACTTCTATCATTTTCCATCTCTCCTTTGATTGTGATTATGCATCATTGAGAGGGTTATGCCACAGCAAACAAGTAGAGGGTTCAGAGAACAACCTTAACAAGTTGGTTCTTTCCTTCCATCCCCCCATGGGTTCCAGGCCAGGAAAGCATCTTTATGGCTGAGCTATCTCCTACCTCTCCCCACTTTTTTAAAAAAATATTTATTTTTATTTTTTATGTGAATTGGTGTATTGTCTGAATGTATAACTGTATAAGGGAGTCAGATCTTGGAATTACAGACAGTTGTTAGCTGCCATGTGGATGCTGGGAATTGAACTTAGGTCCTCTGGGAGAACAGTCAGTGCTCTTAACCAATGAGCCATCTCTCCAGCTCCCCTCCCTACTTTTTAAGACATAAAGGATTATGTAACCCAGGCTGATGCAGTCAATGATGACTAAACTCTGACCCTTTTGCATCCCTTCCCAAGTGCTGTCAGTTCTATTCTTTAATTTTAGTTATAAGTGAATTATAAATGCATTCTGCCCAACATTTAATTAAAACTTAAACTTAAAAGTATACTTCTCTCTCCTCTCTAAACTCACTGCTATTAACAGTGTGACAGTCGTTTTTTCTATTTATGTACAACCCTAATTCTGTCTATAAATACAATTCATTTAATATGTTTTTATATGTTGCTTTCTCTGAGTTACTTTACTTTCCTTTGTGTGTACATGTGTGTTGGTATATGTATGTGAATCCCTGTATGTGCATATAGTTTGGGTGCATGTATATATTCTTCCTTTTTCATATTTAATCACTACAGGTCTGAACTTGCAAGTCTGAGTTGTGTTTTGGTTTTGGATGGAGGTGAAGAACTGGAATGAACCCAGAGCCTGTGTGTACCAGCTAAGTTCTCTTCACTAAGCTGCAAATGCAGCTTGGTGACTTTGTTATCAACTGCTAATTAGAGAATTCATCTTTTTGTGAAATTCTTCATGTTTCATTTTTAAGCATGAGCTTCCTAGTTATTAATCTTTACAAATTAAGTGTATAATGACTACATAAAATTTGTTAATATGAGGTTGGACAGATGATTCAGTGGTTATGAGCACTGGCTGCTCTTCCAGAGGTCCTGAGTTCAATTCCCAACACCCACATGGTGGTGCATGACCATTTATAGTGGAATCTGATGCTCTCTTCTGGAATAAAGGTGTACATGTAGATAGAGCACTGATATACATAAAAGAAATAAAAAAAATTTTAAAATTTTATTTGTTAATATGTATGTTATCATTATTTTGTCAGAATTTTTACTTGCCAAATATTCACCACTGATTACAAGACTACTTGAAAGCTGTGGTTAAAACTCTCTGTACCTTTCATGTAACTTTATTAAGATGGGAGCATAGGGTGCTGGGGAGATAGTTCAGCAAGTATAGGTGCCTGTCCTGTGAGTGTGAGGATAAGAGCTCAATCTCCAGGACCACATAACGGTAGAAAGCACTGACTCCAAATACATCCTCTGACCTATACCTATGCATCATGGCACAAACATACACATATATCATGCACACACACAAAAACTAATAATAAGTAAGAGAAAGGGATCTTAAAAGTCTAACTCCTGGGTCAAAAGTAGCATTCCATGGTTCTTGATACATATTTCTAATTGACTAAGAGGGAAAAAAAATTCTAAGATGTGTTACGTTTGTTTATGCTTTGCAACATTTGTTTTAATGATGCACAGATGCGTTGCATTCTTTTGTGTTGCATTTGTTTCTGTCTGCGAAGCTGTGTATTTGCCTGTCTAAAACACCTGATGGTCTAATAACGAGCTGAAGGCCCAAAGCAAGGCAGGAGGACAGGTGGAGCTGGCAGAGAATAAACAGGAGAAATCTGGGCGGATAAGATCTAAGGGGGAGAGGAGGAGGAGGACTCCAGCAGCCAGCCTCCAGCTCCACCGCCAGCCACAGAGTAAGAAAGGTAGACAGAAAAAAGATAAAAGCCCAGAGGCAAAAGGTAGATGGGATAATGTAAGATAAGTTTGCTAGAAATAAGCCAAGCTAAGGCGAAAGAGCAAAAAAACCAAAGAATTAAAAAATAAAAAACAAAAAAACCTACAGGTGAAATTTATACTACTACATTATTTTTGTCTTTGTTTGGTTAGTTTATTTTGCTTATTGAGACAGGGTCTAACTATATAGTTCTGTCCAGGAACTCACTACATAGAATAGATTGGCCTGAAATTCAGAGATCTGCCTGACACTGCTCTGCCTCCCAAGTGATAGGATTAAAGGCCTGCACCACCATATCCAGTTTATTTTTGCTCTTAAAATGTGTATGTGTGTGTAACTTAAAGTTACTTATACAAAGTACTAAATGTTAAAATTTTACAATGAATGCTAAAACTCAAGTTTTGAACTTTGCTTAGATCAGAGAATATCCAATAATTTAAATTAGTGAGTTGTGATTTCTTATGCATTAGCTAAAGTAATTCTAAAACAGAAGAAAACAAAGTAATACTATCTTGAAGAAGCTTCACTATGAAACTCCAAAGGTGATGGTGATAAGATAATATAGTTGGACAAGGTGTAGACTACTTTTCTCAGGAATCTGTCCCTTGGTGAAATGTGCTTCAACAACCTGAACTGTGGAGTACAACCCTACAACTCCACTAAGTGGCTCATTTCCCACCAACTACATCACAAACTCTCTGGATAGTTTTACTAAGAAGGACATTAACAACTGAATGTTAAAGGGCTACAGAAGAAGGCTAATAGGCAGAGTACTAGTGTAAGCATGAGGACCTAAGTTTAATTCTCAAGCACCCATTGTGTACGTATGTTTTAGTTTTGTTGTTGTTTGGAGGGAGGGCTCAGCTGCAGCTACATGAGGCCATGCATACCTGTATCTGTAACCCCAGCACTGTGAAGAACACAAACAGGAGAATCACTAGAGCTCACTGGCCACAAGCATAGCTCCAGGTTCAGTAAGAGATTCTCTCTCAGGGGAATAAGGTGGACAGTGACAAAGCAGGATAATGATGTCTTTCTCTGGTCTTTATGTACTGACACACAAGAACAAACTAAAGAGGCAGCAGCTGTCCTTGTTTGCTTTCTGATGCTGTAATAAACATCATGACCAAAAACAACATGGAGGAGAAAGGGTTCACTTTACTTCCAGGTAATAATGAGAGGGAGGGAGGGAAGGAAGGAAGGAGGGAGGGAGGGAGGGAGGGAGAGGGAGGGAGAGAGAGAGAGAGAGAGAGAGAGAGAGAGAGAGAGAGAGAGAGAGAGAGAGAGAGAAGCAACTCAAAACAGAAACCACAGAGAAAAGCAGCTGACTGGCTTCCTCCCTTGCTCACAAGTCAGCTACCTTTCTGACGTGGCTGGGACCAACCGCCCAGGATCATAGCACAAGCAATGGGCTGGGCCCTCCACATCAATTAGCAATCAAACAAATTCTCCACAGACATGCCCACAGGCCAATCAATCCATGGAGTCAATTCTTCAACTGAGGTTCTGTCTTCCCAGGTGTCAAAATGAAAATAAAGATTAGCCATCAGAGTAGCCTGCACAAATAACACAAAAAACGTTTTAATGAAAACACAGAAAATAACATCTAATTGTCTTATAATATTAACATGTAAGTGAAACTACTTTTAAATGATAACTTTAACTGAAATCTACCTAATGATCATACAAAAAGGCATCATTAATAGTTGAATTACAATATATCAAGATATTATCAAAGAAATAAGGTGGAAAATCATGAAGCAAAGAAATAAGGCTGAAAAAAAGCCCATCACAGTGTCGTTATCAAAATGAGCCTCTACGACAGAGTCCCAAATCTGTGTTATCACCATCAAACAAAAGGAAACATCAATTCTAAACTAATATTCACTTTATAGCCACAGCATGTTTTATCACCTTGAAATATCTTTACTACCACACTAATGGGCTTAGTGTGACAGCTTTCCTCTGATTTTTATCTGGGTGTCAACAGGAAAATACCAAAAAAGTCCATTGAGACCTAGTCACAAAAAGGAGATATAGGGGGGTCACTAACTCAAACCAACCTGGGTTTCAGAGCAAGGTTTTTTTTGTTTGTTTGTGTGTATGTGTGTGTGTGTGTGTAGTGTTTTTTTGTTTTGTTTTGTTTTGTTTTGTTATTTTTTTAAAACTGTCTTAGGAGGTAACAAGAGTTAACGAGCTGCCTCTTAACTAGTTATAACAGTACTGTGGTTCAGACATGAAATGTGTTCCATGAGCTCCTCTGGTGGACTCCTGACTGCCAGCTGATAGGCTTTGGGGAAGACTAGATTCTAAAGGCTCTACTAATGGGTCAAGCCATCCATGGATTCCTAATGTAACATTATTGAGGGAGAGAAGATTAGGGCCCAGTAAGAGGAAGGCGGTCCGAGAAGACATCCTTGTGACTCTATCTTGCTCTGGCCATTCCTTATTCCCTCTGCTTCTTGCTGTCTTCCACCATAGGAGCACTCCACCAAACCTTCCCACCACATGGACTGGACCCTGTTAAACTGGGACCCAAAATAAATCTCCCTTAAGTTGTTTCTGCCAGGTATCTGGCTGCTACAGTAAGAAGGCGGCGGCACAGGGTGTCTTTTCTAACTCTATCTATATCACAATAGCCCCCCACACGAAAAACATACTGCTTTCACTCAGCAATTTAACTGTTAACTTCTTTTCTTAACCAACTACATTGAGAAAACTACCGATCACCATTAGAAGTAGGAATTTCTCCCCAGTACAACACTAGTCTGTAGTTCAGTTATTCAGAGACTGGCAGGGTCACCTGAACACAGTAGTTGTGAGCAAGTTTGGGCAAAACAGTGAATGGAAGAGAGACAAAGAAGTAGGGAAGAGGCCAAAAGGAGAGGGAGAAGAAAAGGGGAAAAATCATCAACTCTTTCCATTAACTAAATTAGCACTATAAAGTAAGCTAAATATTGCAGGGGTGTCAGAAGAACAAGCCAATAGCTTATAAAACTATTAGCTACAAAGGGTAAAATAAATATTTCAAATCCAACTGTATAAGAATAGGTTCAACTGTATTTGCATACAATCACTGTTTCAATATACTGAAACAAAACTATATGATTTTTGGCATATACTGAGGTAAATAGTCATTAAGCCTAAAAGAATTCCAGTCATGGTTAAAAACATGAAAGCCTTCCAAAATGCTAATCCCTCTCTCCAGCCAGCACTTTCCAGCCCCTTTCCAGCAAAACTGTAAACAAAACCAAGGAGTATCACCTAGTGAGCTTCCAAAATTCTACACATGCATCTGAGTAAAATTATCTAGTTTCAAAGCAGGAAGCTGGAAGTGTGCAGTATACCTGAAGTTCCAGCTACTGAAAGCTTAGGCAAGGAGGATCTCCTGAGCCATTCCAAACAAAAGAGAAGGAACTAGAAAAGCATATGGTGGAGGTTTGAGCAAAGAACAACAAGAAGCTGCTATAATCATTGGAGGAGACAGAATACCGACCAGAACTAAAGCAGTGGAGCTGGAGAAAGGTTCAGTGGTTAACAGAATTTGCTGATCTTCAGAGGACCCAGGTAATCTCAGCACCCCAGATGGATGGTGGTTAAAGACAGTCTATATAATTCCAGTTCCAAGGAATCCATCACCTTTTTCTGACTTCCATGGGCATCAAGAATACCTGTAGTGTACAGACATACATGCAGGTAAAACACCCATACCTATTTTTTGTTTTGTTTTGACTTTTTTTTTTTTTTTTTTTTTTTGAGGTAGGGTTTCTCCGTGTAACCCTGGCTGTCCTGGAACTCACTCTGTAAACCAGATTGGCCTCGAACTCAGAAAACTGCCTACCTCTACCTCCTGAGTGGGATTAAAGGTATGCACAGCCACTATCCAGCTAATTTTTTTTTAAAGTTTTTTTTTTTTTAAAACTTTATTTATTTATTTATTTGCCTTGGTGTTTGCCTGGAACTGGAACTACAGACAGTTGTTAGCTGCCATGTGGGTGCTGGGAATCGAACCCGGGTCCTCTGGAAGAGCAGACGGTGTTCTTAACCGCTGAGCCATCTCTCCAGCCCCCCAGCTAATTTTTTAACTTTAAATAAAATAAGTAAATCAATGATAATAATGGAGAGAAGCAGAGAAGCTGACAAATTGATAGTGGTTTAAAAGATATAAACACAGAACTATATAAATAAAATTAAGTCCAGGTGTGCTGTGAAGGACTGGACTGCCAGGTAAGTAACCATTCCTACTCCTACAATAACAATATATAAGAAAATAAACAAAACTGTATTACTTCTACATGCTACGACCAAAAACCTGGCAGAAGAAAAAGGGTTTGTTTGGGTCAGTAATTTAAAGAGATATGACCAAATGAAGTGACGTGAATGGTACAGGAGCTGTGATGTAATAACAGGCTACTAAGTCATTACATCATAGCCACCAAGTGGCTGATGAGCTCACAGCATGCTGTATTCTCTATCACCACAAAAAGAAAGAGCACAGTACAGCAAGTTGCACTGAGAAGGAAAGAGATCCATTTTCTTGTAACTTTTATCATAGCGTATTAATTGTTGTTTATTGCTGCTATTAATGTCTCACTAAATCTAACTTATAAATAAAGGCTTATTATAGATATGTTTGTCTAAAAAAACAGTATAGGTGCAGCTCAATGTCTCAAGCATGCACTGTGGATCCCAGAATGTATCTTCCTTACACAAAGACAAATACCAAATTATATTGTTACCAGCAAGCAAATTCACCAAACACAAGCAAGGCACACTATGATCCTCCTCTACCCAACTCTACTGAAAAGTTCTATCTGAACTACATCCGTTTTACTCATTTTTCTATTCCAGCATTTATACAATGTTTGAAAATCAGCATATAGTCAGTAAATACCTATGAGGTAAACACTGTCCTTCAACTCTTTAGGCAAAAACCTATACCTGATTTGTCAACACAAAAGTAGCCCTGCCCACATTACAGTTGTATAAATAGACTATCGAGTAGCACAGCAACTCTTGAGTTTTCATCTAACTGAAATAGAACACAATTATGTGATATTTTATCTGTTCAAGATTAATTCTGCTAAAATTACATTATAAATGAAAAGGTGCATTATTATAAGGACTCTTACAAAGTGTCAAATATGTCACTCACCTTCAGTTCCAATTCTGAATCAAGCATGCACTTTGCTCTTATAACTCAGCACTCAGTAACCAAATGGGGAGGAATAAAAATCACTCATCTACTCCTACACACACAGATCTCTAATTATTTGTTCACCTATTTTTAAAAGTAAGAAAAAAAGTTTCTCAGAGTTCTTACAGCAGCCACAATATTTCAATTTCCCAAGATTGTCTCACTTCACAGAACTGTAGAGCACACATTCTCTTCATCAAGGAATCTACATGTCTTCTTTCTACCTATGGTTTCCATTCAGAAAAAAAACAAAACAAAACACAAGAAATACTAGAGAATGGGGAAGGGATAAATGCATGTAATAGTGTAATAGTCATGTATTATGAAAGAGAATATGACATGTATTGGCTAGTTTTATGTCAACTTGACACAGGCTAGAGTCATTTGAGACAAGAGAACAATTGAAAAATGCCTCTATAAGATCAGGCTGTATGCAGGCCTATAGGGCATTTTCTTAATTACTTATTGATGAAGGAGGCCCTAACCCATTGTGGGTGGTATCACCCCTAGGCTGGTGGTCCTGGATTCTACAAGAAAGCTGGTTGAGCAAGTCAGTAAGCAACTCCCCTCCTTGGCCTCTGCATCAGTTCCTGCCTCCAGGTTCCCACCAATTTGATTTTATGCCTTGGCTTTCCTTAGTGGACTGTGACTTAGGATATAAGCCAATTAAACATTTCCTCCCCAAGTTGAGTTTAGTCATATATTTCTTCATAGCAATACTAACCCTAAGACATAACCCTCAGACATAACCCTAATTGGTTTTTCTAGTTGTAATTCTGTCAGATCTTTTATTCTTGGTGGTGAATAAAATTTATTTGATAGTGGAAATGTAAAACCCAATACAAAACTCCACAGCTCCAGAATAGCTATTCTGTCTATAGAAAAATTTACTGAGATATATATACTTTGGGTCTGGTTATTCGCAAGCATTTTTAAAAACTTTATAAAATTATTCTTTATTTTAAAATAAAATAACAAAAGCTATAAATAATTAATTTTGTAAATAAATTTAAACTTTTTCACTTTAAAACCTTAAATTTCTGCCAGATGAATTAACATGAAATGGAAGAAAAAAGCAAGCAGTTATTAAAGAGAAACATCTTCAGATTAACAAAATCAGACTGTTACTAACAAAGAATATTGCCTTTAAATGTCATGTTAAAATGATTCATACTTCCAGATGGACTCTTCACTATTCCTGTTTCATGTTTCTGAAACAAACTAATTCCAAAACACCACATCTACAGAGCTGGTCATAATGGTATACAAAACAGCTGATTACTTACAAATGAGAAAATCAAGTATCAATGCAATTAAATATACACACTTGAACTAAGAATGATTACTGCACACTACAGTGATTGATGCTAAAAGTGAGCACTGATTTTAAATGTGTGTATAATCCATGAACTATAAAAATATTTCTACTTCAATCAAAAAATTTGTAAATCAATTAAAAAGGTTAGAGACACTGACTGGGTTCTCTATATGGCAAAGTAGATTAATGCCAGTATGCCAGATAGTTGGCTGAAGAACATACAAAAGCAATTTAAAGCCATGTAAAATAAATATACCTCTACATAGCCATATGGCAATTCTCAAGATTAGCTGAGAACAATTTAAAGAAGAACAAAACTAAAGAATCAGATAGTAAGAGTTAGAAAGCCTGCCATAAAGCTATACTAATTGAAACACTATGGTTTTTTGCACATGGAAAAAAATCTGGCCAACAAAATACAATAAAACAAAGTTGAAAAGCATCCCACAGATATGAGGTTACTTGATTTACAACAACAACAAGAATCATCTTTCTAATAAACTGTGATGACTCAGTTAAACATCTATTTGGAAAAAAATCCCATAACACCTCACATCCTACAGTAAAGGCAATTACAGAGGATGCAAGCAAAATGCAAAGGTAAAACAGTTGAATCCTGAGAATGCACAGAAATCTGTGTGACTGCAGGGTAGTCAGACACTAAGACAGACGCAGTAACCAGGAAGAAAAACATGGCCACCCAGACTATCCATACATTGGCCCCATTCTACTTAAAATAGGCTGAGAATGTAGCTCAGTTAATAGAAAGACTGCCTAGGTGCAAGAACCCATGGCTCTATCTCTGACACTATATGAACTAGGTATGGTCATGTATTGCCTGTAACCCCAGCACTAACTTCAAAATCTTTCTGAGCTACATAGCAAGTTCAAGGCCAGCCTGAAATACATAACATCAGACCTTATCAAAAATGATAAATAATTTTAAAATATTTAAAATAGTGAAAGAGTAACCCAGAGAGTAAGAAAAGGGTAATTCACAACATAAAAATCTGGTAAGAATTATAACCTGCTATTTTTTTTTTTTGAAAAGCACCTCAACAATTAAAAAATACAACTCAACAAAAGGATAAGCAAAAACTATGAACAGGCACTTCACAAAACCAGAATGACTACGTTAAAAACAAGTACCAGTAAGGACAAGAGTTAAGAAGCCCATGTGCAGCTGACACCCTCTCATCTTGCTATTCTATTCTCAAGTATATACACAAAACAATACTTACATATACCAAACACATGTAGTAGAATATTCTTAACAGCAGTATTCACAACGATTAAAGCAGAAAGCTACCAAAATGCCCACTAACAGTTACATTTACATAATGGAATGCTATACAGCAGTAAGTATAGTGTATAATTACATATAATAATATGGATGCTGAACAAAAGAAGCCACACACACACAGAGACACACACACACACACACACACAAAGTATGTTCTGTACATCTCCTGTCTACAGTTCTGTTTCAGGCAAGAACTAATCCCTACTGTTTAAAGTTGAAACCTGAAACCCACATCAAGGCAACAGAGGTGTTTACTGTGATCCTCCTCAGATGCTAACTGCACATACATGCTCAGGCTGCAGCCATGGAGCTATTAACACATAGGAAAATGAACAGTGAACATGGGCATACAGCAGGATCTAGACCACAAGTTCCTATCTACGACCAGTCCAGACTGACCCTAATTATGCTATAATTACCAAACTCCTTTCCAATTTGAAGGGAGTGCTATAGTTTCTATAGGTTATTTAAGTAGATGATGCCAGAGACTTCAAAGATAAAATGATAGTGGGAAATACCACAGACTATTTTTAAATGTCCCTTGCATTTCTCAACTCTCCAGCAAGTAGCCAGCATCCATCTGGCTGAATATCCAGCTTATTTAATCATGTCTAAATGAAGCAATTCCAAAAATTCCAGAATAAAAATCCCTTGCAAATTAAAATCAGAAGTCACCAAATCTCCTGAAAAATGTCACCAGGGGCACAGAAACTAATATGTTAGAGACAGCGTGTAGAGACATGTCCGAGGAAGTCCAAATTACAATGGCTTCAATAAGGGTGCTCTTCCCTTGGGCCAGATTGATTCTCTCTGTAATAATCAGTTCAACACTAGCGAAAATAAAAACATTTTTAGTACACCATTCTGCAGGACAGAGAAAAGGCAAAAATGGCAGATATAATGCTTGGTACAAGACAGTGCTTCTAAGTCCCTGACCACAAGAAATTCCTTCTCTTTTTCAAGACTTTTTATAGAGACTCACAATGTAGCATGGGTCTTTCTTAAATTCCTTATTTTATTGGTTTAGAACACAAAGCCTTATCTAATGACTAAATGGAGCTTAAGACTGTCCCCTTTTCTGATGGTGGGCTCAGTCACAAAGCAGACTTTCCAACTTCCAGAGATTTGAGATAAGCAGTTACATTTACCAGCTAGGGGAGAGGTACCCTAGAGCTACTACTTACCTATAACTGTGATGAACTCTAAGCATATTTCAAAACACTTTATTTCTTACAGAAGACAAAGGGGCTTACCTCTCAAGCCTGGAATATTTGTATCCCATGAAGCCATGTAAAAGTAAAATGAGAACTGATGCCACCAAGTTGTTCTCAACCTCCACACAAGTACAATGGCACAAGTGCACACATGCAGAAACCACATGTGTGTGTGCATGTACACAAATGTACTCATACCCACATCCACACAGTAATTTTTAAAACTAAAAGCTATTTTTATAATTTTAAAATGAAATGCAAATTCGGAGGGAGGCATTTGTTCACACTTGGCCTTACAGTTTAAGAATATTATGTAAGAAAGAGATGGGCCTCAATGGCATAGTGCTGTCATGTGTACATTCAGCCCCAAGTTCAGTTCTACACCATGAAAAAGTAATAAACACACACACACACATTCATCCTTAGCCTGTATAAAGACTCAATTGACTGGCCTTTCCCTGATGGTTCCAGCTTATTTCTAAAGCTTGTCATCGTGTACGTATCTAGGCAAAAGGAACAAGAAATGGAGTTGGAGGGTGTCATCCCCACCAAGTGTGGCAGTACATATCTGTAATTTCAGTACACAGGGGATGATGGGAGAGAAGCAAGATGACTATAAGTTTTACAGACCAGCATGGACTAAAGGGAAACTCTGTCTCAAAAAGGGTGTGTGGGGGAGGGTGGGGGTGGTACCTTTCCCAGGAGGAGGGGAAATGTGGCTTCATTCACAATTTCCACCTCCATCTCACTGACCAAGGACTGCCACATGGTTACCCCATCTGGATCCAAGCTATCAAATATATAGAGTGGCAAAGGGAGGAAGTGTGGGGGTAAGAAAGGCACATAGAGATGACTGCCACTGCTGAGCCTAATGTGTTTGCCAACTGAGCATATTTCTCTAACAACTGACAAGTCCTGACTCACAGCCCTAGCTTAAGTTTTCTGTGGTATAATTCTGGCACCTTTTTTTTTTTGGATACTATTTCCAACAAGAGGAAACTCTAACAGCACCAGCCCCATAACTAAAGGGCTAGGCAGGGGAACCAGTGTCCAGAGTGTCAGATATCAGATCTTTTAACCAAACACTTACCAAAGAGCTGAATATATTTCCTGCAATATTTCATAATGCAGTAAGACCAATGGTGAATCAAAAAATAATGTAACTAAGGGCTAGAAAAATGACACAGCAGTTAAGAGCACTGGCTGCTCTTCCAGAGGACCTGGATGCAATTCCCAACACCCATATGGCGATTCACATACGATACAAAGACATACATTCAGGCAAAATATTCACACAAAATAAATAATTTTTAAAGGTGGGGGGACTAGAATGATGGCTCAGCAATTAAGAGCACTTATTTCTTTAGGAGAGGAGCCAAGTGTGGTTCCCAGAACCCACATGGTAGTTCACAACCATCTATAAGTCCAGTTCTAGAAGACCTAATAACCTCTTCTGACTTCTTCAAGCACCAGTCAGGCACATACATAGATATAAGCAAAACATTCATACAAATAAAATAGATCTAAAAAGAAAACAGAAATTCTCAACTATTGAAGGGAATATTAATTTGTGTCAATATACTTCAAAATAAACACTAAGTTTCCTGTCTGAGCTTTTCTGATCCAAGATTTATATTATCCACATTAATTTATCATTGTCCATTTCATTAAATCAAATACAGCTGTCTCTCAATCCACACAAGGAATTGGTTTGAGGACTCTCATGAATTCAAAAAAAATGTGTACACAAATCCTTATGTAAAATGGGTAATATTTTCCTTAACTCTCCTATCTATTTAAATCTTCTATTTTAGATGTCCCAAAACAAAGCAAATAATATACAATTAGCTGCAGGGCATAATTGCACACACCTTTAATCCCAGCACCCAGAAAGAGATTTTTCAGGAATGTAGTGAATAAAATTCTCTATCAACTAGTTTAAATTTTATGCTAAACTTTTGATTGATAGAAATATATAACAATATATTTCAAAACATTAATCCCTCTCTTACAAAAATACATATAACTAACATAATAATTTTCCTCTCCTTACCCTTTATCACTACTTATCTAAGACAAAGCTGCTAATGATGTCACAGACTTAATCATATGATTCCAGTTAAGCAATATAATCCCAGGTTTCTGAACCATACCCTAACCAGTACATTATGGTCTGGTACTCACTAGTGATTATAAAGAAAACTACCTAGGGGTTGGAGAAATAGCTCAGTGGTTAAGAGCACTGGCTGCTCTTCCAAAAGTCCTATGTTCAATTCCCAGCAACAACATGGTGGCTTACAACCATCTATAATGAGATCTAATGCTCTCTGCTTATGCTCACAACCATCTCTAGTGGGATCTGATGCCCTCTTCTGCCCAAAAAGTATGCATACCAATAGAGCACTCAAACATAAAGTAAATAAATAAATCTTTTTAAAAAGGAGGAAAAGTACCTTTAAAAGTATATAAAAATACATTCACAGATGTATCATTAATGGGAGAAAAACCTTATCAAAGAACATGTTGTATCTAATGATAAATCAGAGCATTAATTTCAAATATAAACATCTCTTTTTACTAATCTTGAAAATGACAGCTACAAGACAGCATGAATCAAAACCAAGTCTTCTCCAAAGTCATCCCTAAACATTTCAAAGGACAACTGATTTTAAATAAAGGCTTGTAATACTGACCTAAACTTGATTTCTAGTACATATAGTATATACTAGTATATAACTAATACAACCAAAAGCAGTGTGCTAAAGGCTAAGCTGCTCAGTCACTTACAGACATATTTGATATAGTATGCACAAATACATATTACTGTATTTACACTATCCTTGCTTACAGAAACATTACTAGTCTTTTGTTAACCACCTTGGAAGGGGGGGAAAAAAAGGAGAACAAAGCAAACATTGTGAGCAACTCACTCATCTGACAAAAATTCCTAGGTTTTACTCTCCGAATAATGTCCAACGTCTAAGGAATGTAAAAACAAGCCAAGGAATTAGTGTGACCCAGATTCAGGACTTCTCAACCACTGAAGCTGGGAGACAACTTGAAACAGGAGCGTGCCAAGAACTGCTGAGGGCGAGGCCACAGGCATGCACTATTCTTCTGACTATATGAAACAGCAATAATTAATGTTGCCACTTCTGCAGGGAGAGACAATGTTTTTAATGACTATCACTTTAGAATATGAATATCTAATCATATTTGCTGTCCAGACCCAAGATTCTTCTGAGACCAGTAGTAATTCCTTCCAGTGAGACTTTCCTGGTTTTTTGTTTTGTTTTTCTGGAGTAGGATCATTCAACAGTTCTGCAGAAAACAAAGAGAAAGAATATCCCAAGTCTACTGGCAGCTCTTCTCATCCTCAAACAATTCCTCCTTCATATGCACAGCCACAGAAATCTAGAGGTCACTGGCTTCTTTGTACTCGGGTCCATAGTTGCCACAAACAAACTGTTGTCCCCATTCATTCAGTGAAATGGGCTACAGCAACTGCAACCTGAGTTACATCTGAAACCTGCATAAGCAAAGACACTTCGATTCTGAGTTATCAAGCCTCTTTTGTGAAATAAAGTCTTTATTTACCTGGGTATAAAGTAATAATAAACAATTATAATCAAATACAATCACTGGCACAAATGGCTTTATGATTTCTTTTGATAATTATCATGCTTCGTACAGCATTGTTTTGAAAGCTTTCGTTAGCTTCATTTCTCTGAGTTTTTCTTAGCCATATTATCTTTACTTAAATTAAAGTAGCCAGTACCTTTAATTCTAGCACTGGTGAAGCAAAGGCAGAGTCAGTTGTATCTGAGAGCTCAAGGCCAGCCTGGTTTACATCGTGAGTTTCAGGACAGCCAGGGCTATGTAGTAATACTGTGACTCAAAAAGACTCAAAAAGAGAGAAAGAAAGAAGGATGAGAGGGAGGAAGAATAAAGTTATTGACTTTATTCTGCAATAGCTAAAATTTTTAAAAATCAGCTTTTATAACTGTTAAGTATATTATTTAAAATAAAAATAATGCTGCCTTTTTTATATACTATAATATGAAATGTTTAAATGACTAAACTGCGTATTTTTAAACACTGCTTTTTTTTTTTTTTAAGTAAATTCCTATTACTTTCACATGCTAACAGGAACTCCAAAATCTACTTTAGTTTACGATACCTGGATAATTATTCTAAAAATTACTCCCAAAAATTAGGCAGTAATTAATCAAAGAAAAGGTTACTTGAGCATCTTTGAAGGTTTTGTTTTTTTTTGTTTTGGTTTGGTTTTTTTTGGTAGCCACATCACAAACCTCTGCAGGAACACCAAAGAATTGAACCATGGCACTGAAGGATTGAAAAGCTTTGCAAGCACAAAGTTAGGACCATTCAGCCACACAAAACTTTCCACACCTAACCATGGCAAACAACCTACAGGATGAAAATACTATTCAAAATTCATTAAGTCACCAGCAATGTGGGAACAACACTTCAGTTCACTAAGAAAATGAGCCTAATCTTTTAAATGTTTTATTTTAATGAGAGAAAAGTGAAGAGAAAAACACAATAGGGACACAAAGATCACAACAGCGAAGACCACAGAAATATTGCTAAAAATGAATCACATTAAAAATTTTTAGGATTTTTTTAAAAACTAAAGTAAAAAGGGAAAGTTATCCAATATTTTATGGCATAAAATTCAGTAACCAAAGGCCAAGCATTTGGCATACTCCTTTAATCCCAACACTTGGAAGGGAGAGGCAGGCAGGTATCTAAGTTCAAGGCCAGCCTGGTCTGCAGAGACGTGCAAGGTTACAGACCAACCCTGAGAGGGAGACAGGACAGTCAATAACCAAGAAGTACCTGCAGACACTGTCACTTTAATTAAGTCACTTAACAGGGTGTGTTTTCTGCTTCTACTAAAATCCATAGTCCCACAGCAGCAGGGACACCCTAATATGTCTGTGTCACTGAAGGAATGAACAGTGATAAAAAAGGACTCTCTGACATCCTGCTCCAGTTCAGATTTCCCTTCTGATCTCTGAGGAGACTGCCCTACAAAAGCAAAGTTCCAGTTATAAGAAATGGCTCCTCCACAGAAGAAGCCTGGTCCTTGTTTGCTTACACAGAAATGCTGAAAGAATAAAGCCAATAAAAAATAAAAAAAATAAAAAGAGTTTTCTTTCTCCTCTAACTCTCTCCCAGGCTCAGCAACTAGGAAAACTTATCAAAGAGTTTCCAGGAAATACTGTTGAGCAAATAAATACATGAAAATTGCTTTCTACCCAGAGCAAACAGCTGAAAGAAGAACTGGTTCTCTTAATCAAAGCAATTTTCAATTTAAATGTCTCACTAAATGACTTCCAGAATATTAATAATAAAATCTTAAATATTCTAGATTATTTAGCAAGCAACTAATATGCTATCAGCAATGCTGTAGAGAAAGTCTCTTTCACAGTTACGGAGGCATCTCCTAGTTCTCATGTGTGTAAGTAAACTCAAGAAAACCCCCCAGAGCTTAGCTGTGATAGACTGAGGAAGACACTTAACACCACCACACAGTGCACCTCAACATGCTGGCTAGAAAATTTTATACTGTGCACACAAAACACAAGGTAGGGGACTACTTCACAGGGCACTTGTGAGGACTAAACCAAGTAACACCTAAGAGGGACGTGAAAGGGTTCCTAGTCTCAATAATAATTAAATTACCAATAACAAAACTACCGGGAAACTAAAGCAGCTACTAATTTCTTGTTTAATAAAATGGAGTCTTGAATTGTGGTGGGTATCTCTTAAAGGGTTCTTTTGGAAACTGGGAGCTTACTAAGGGGAATGTGCACCTGAATACCTATGGTGGCTCTTAATGCTTAAACTGACACAGTAAAACTGAAATTTAAGGAGGTAGACGTGGTTATCCCATCAACAAGAAATGAACTGTACGGTCCGGTCCCTGCTAACTAGCTCTCATGTGCTAGAAGCTGTTATGAAGGACAAAAAAGTCATCAATGGTTGTACCCAGCTATGGACTCTGTGTACCACAATCAAACCTATCAGGCATGATACCCATAGTACAATAGTGGCATGGTTGTTATGGGAATAGCCAATCAATTTCTAACTGGATTGGAGGCCAGGCTCCATAGTAAGAAAAATGTCTGTTACTATAAACCTGGTCAAAAGCTGGAGGTTGTAAAACCTAAAGGGAACCCACTACATTTGTTTTGCTAACAGACATGTCAAACGTCTTCTAAATACTTATGTTCACACCATAGGTTCATGCTATTCTCTATCTTGGTCAGAGAGGCTTTCTTTTCTCATAGGACAGCAGCTATTACAGACTTAACTAGACAAAGCGATAAGTGAATTGAGCACTCAGTCCGACACCCTCTGTAGCACCATCCCTACCCTGCTCTCCAGGGCCCAGGGTCATTGCTGGAGAGAAGCAAAGGTCAGGAAGGAGTGCTATGATGTGCTGTTCTGTGCACATGGCTACTGTATTCATGAACTCACAGCAGCTGTGGTTACTGCAGTCACAAGACACAAGATCTAGACAAACCACATTCTAACATAGGTGTAGAAGGGGCTCACAGGGCTCCATCCCTAACTGAGAAGCTACTGGCAGTTAATAGATGCTTTTTTTGGGGGGGGGTCTTTTTTTCACCAACAGTATAGTCACTAGTAAGTTGCCTGTGTTCCAGTTAAATCAGTTCTCATAAAGATTACAAGGTTAATCTACAAAGATCAGCTCACCTACATGCTTCAAGTCAATTTTTCCTATTAAAATTATTTAAAAAGTAAACATTAAAACATAAAAGGCCTAACATTCACTGCGTACAAAGCCTTTAACATTGTCTCTGGTCTTTGGCTAATGATGTAGTTCAATGGTAGAGTACCTGGTGAACATACATCAAAGACTCTAGGTTTTCTCCCTAGCACCACAAGGAAGTTGAAACTACTAACATACTGCCTATTACCCTGCTGAAACAATGAAAGCACGCTGGGGGGGGGGGGCAGTAGCAGGGGATGAGCCGACTACTCAAAATTCTTAGCAGAGTTTCTGAACCTTGGCATAAATGACATTTCTTTCCAGATAGTTCTTTAACAGACAAGCATGGGAGGTTCTTCTGCTTGTGAGTATATTAGAGAATTAATTACTCCAAATGTAAAAACAAATCTGGGAAGAATTCTTTTCCCAGGCCAAATTCAGTATTTACAAAATCACATGGTTTACAAAGTAGTGCTGAGGAACACTGCGCTTCAAGTCAGCCAGACCCAAAACTATATTCTGAATCTATCCTCTCCCTACCAGAACAAACCCAAATAAATTACCATGTTTCTTTGAATGATACCACCACCAAGACTGCTGTAAGGTCTGAATAAAAAGACATCTGTAAGGATTAATAAAAGTATGCACTCAGTGAAAAGGAAAAACAAATTTACCTTTCAGAGTCAGCAGTTTATGACTAGCTTTATGAAAATATATTGTATGTTTTTCCCAACTTAATGTATTTTCATCTTTTTTAAATAAATACTTTAGAATGACCGTTTCAGAGGAAAATTCCCCCCAGCTCAGCCCTTTGCCCCTAGACTCCTCAGCACACCAGCTGACCTTGGAGTCATGAGAGTGAGAAAGCTGACCCTGTCCCTCATCAGCTGTAGCACTCAAGAGAACAAACCCTGAACCTCACTAAGGGTATAATAGTGAGAAAGCTGACCTGGCACCCTTTGACTGCCACGTGGTGGTGTGGACAAGTAAAAGATGCCCCCACCACCACCTGCAGCAGGCAGAAAAGTTGTCCTAGGGTTCATGAGCACAGAAGAGCTGGTCCTGCCTCTCACCAGCTGCAGCACTCAGAATTGGCCCTGCACTTCACCTGCACAGCACAGTAGAGCTGGCCCCAAGGCAGTAAGAGCAGAATTGGCCCTGCCCTTTGGTGCCTACTGCATGGGGTAAGCTAGTCAGGGCAGTGCTGAAAAGTTCACTTTGGTGTCAAGGATGCCAGGGAGCTGGCTAGCTAACCAACCAAGCTACCATCCAATCCCAGAACCAGGGCTATGAGTTGGCCCAGAACAACATCCACCCCTGGAGTATGTGAGGGGCCAGTCCTGCAGAACCGAAGCTATAGAATCTCCATGACAGAGGATAACCAAGAGGAGTCCTGGAGAGGACCCAGTAGCAATAATGTAGCAGAAACTGGAGACCTAGAAGCAGACCAATGACTGATTTCAATGACACTTGCAGGTAAAGACATGTGGACTAAGGGTGTACTATGTGAGGCACTGTCACACTGCAGTTTCCATGACAAGATTTTTTTTCCTTTTAAATTTTATTTTATTGTGTTTTGGGGGGAATGTTGCAAGGGCAGATATGAAGGGACAGGAGATTAATGGGATCAGAATGCATAATGTGAAGTTCACAAAAACTCCATAGAAAGTTTTTAAAAATGACCATTCCAGGCAAATATTACTGCAATAACCAAATATAAAACCACTTAATGAGAGAAATAAATATAGCTAACATAGAATCAAATTTCAAGATGTTAGGTCAACTGTCAAATCTTATTTAAAAAATCATTTATTATATATTAAACATGCTTTATATTTTGGTCAAAAATAGGCTATATAGAGAAAATTAGGATACCAATATTCAAAAAAAAAAAAAAAAGAGGAGGAGGAGAAAGAAGCAAGAGAAAAAGAACTGGCAGAATGATGGGAAGGGTGTCGTAAGGAACAAAATTTGGGTTAATAGAGAGAAAACACCAGAAAAAGAATCAAAGGAATGTAGTTCTAGTTTCGGGTGGCCTACTTGAGAGCATGTGTTGCTAGACAAGTCACTTAATCTGGATTTACTTCCTCATTAATAAGGAGAAAAGGAACACTTTGACAGCTCTAACATTGTCAAGTCATAAAAAAAAAATCATTTAGAATGTCTTTAAGGTTGTACATAAAATACCTAGTACTGTGAGACTTGTACAGTCACATATCAGCCTGAAGGGAGATTTCCTAGCCTTTTACACCTTATGATAACATAAAAGAAACAACAATATTGGTGCAGGCACCCTGGGGTAAATAGGTCAAGCCACTGGAGTCCAAATACGATCAACCTAGTTCTTGCTAGTCTGCCCCTCCTAGACCTCAATGAAGACTGGAGAATCATTATTTCTGACCCATCTGTGTACATTCAGCACACTGCTTGGCTTACCCATTAGAAAACTCTTAAGTAAAGCACCAGGTCCAATTTGGGGCAGTCCCTAGTAAATGACTCCGGCAAACAAGATAAAAGTCCACAGTCAACACCATCTTGAACCTAACCAACTGGGACTCCTGTCCTGAACTTTAGGCTTTTAACAGTCCTGTACTATGCTGAGAGTGGTGGCACACACCTTAATCCCAGCACTCGGGAGGCAGAGGCAGGCAGATCTTTGAGTTCAAGGCCAGCCTGGTCTACAGAGGTAAGGTAATTCCAGGACAGTCAGGACAACACAGAGAAACCCTGTCTGAAAAAAAATAACAAAAATGTACCAGCCCTTCCTCTGTGTACAATCCTATGGGTCCAGCAATTCTTGGGACCTACAGAATGTGGCCATATGCCTTCCCCTTGGCCAAGAGCACAGAACTCCACTGCCACTGTCAGCATTTGCCTAGGCCTCTACCGCAACCTGGTCTCTCATGGGTAGCAGTATGGACAGCCTAGACCAAGGGCCGACAGGTGCTGCTGCCTCAGTTTCAGCTGTAGTGCTCACACTGTGCACATGTCCCTGGGGAAGACAGAGAAGAGGGGGGAACAGGTAAAAGACTAGTTCCCTGAAGCAGAACTCGGCAATCTGAATCTCTAACCCTGATCCAAGTCACTGTAAAGCAGGCAATGGGGCTCCTTTCTCTGTCAGCTTGATTTATAACTTCAGATTTTAGACACTCAACAAGAAGACTTCCCCAAAATGTTAGGTATGCACTTAGAAGCAGGTCTAAAAATATTGTTATATGAGGAATAACTGAAAAAGAAAAAAGCACATTTAGCTCAGAAAGGGAAAAGGCTACTAAGAAGCCAGAATCAGTCATCCTCCACAGGACAGCTAAAGAGCTAAGAGCTATGCCATGAAAACTACAGACCTGTATAATAGTAGAAATGCAGAGAACTGTGTGCTAACATACTAGAACAAGAGCTTGGTTGGGTGGTTTTGTTTTTAACTTTTTTAAAGGGTTTTGTTTTTGTTTCTTTGGTTTTTTTTTGGGTGTGTGTGTGTGTGTGTGTGTGTGTGTGTGTGTGTGTGTTGGGGGGAAATTAAGGGGGTGGCTCAGCAGTTAGGAACACTGGTTGGTTGTTCCAGAGGACCCAGGTTTGATTCCCAGCACTCACATGTGGCTCACAAGCACTCTTAACTACACTTCCAAGGAACCTTCTGACCTCTTCATGTACCAGGCTTGCAAGTGGTATATATACATGTAGACAACACACACACACACACACACACACACACACACACACACATAAAAAAATAAATAAATAAATTATTTTTTATGAATAAAAATTAAAAAATATGGTCTGGGGGGCTGTAAAAAATGCTTCAGTGAATAAAGTCTGCTATGCAGACTCAAGGACCTAAGTTTGGAACCTCAACACACACTACAGAAGCTAAATACAACAATGTGTGCCTGCCTGAGTGAGCTCCAAGTGAACAACACTATCTCAGAAAATATGGTGGGGAATGGCAGAAAAGACACCAATCCTAGATCTCTGACCTTCATATGGACATATTCTCTCTCTCTCTCTCTCTCTCTCTCTCTCTCTCCCTCCCTCCCTCCCTCTCCCTCTCTCTCTGTGTCTCTCTCTCTCCCTCCCTCTCTCTCTCTCTCTGTCTCCCTCCCTCCCTCCCTCCCTCCCTCCCTCCCTCTCTCTCTCTCTCTCTCTCTCTCTCTCTCTCTCTCTCTCTCACACACACACACACACACACACACACACACACACACACACACACACTGATCTGAGCAAGCCCTAAAGCAGACATGATGGTTCAGACCTGTAATCTCCCTGCATTTTAGAGTACACTGGAGGATCGAAAGACTAACTTGGGCTATGTAACAAAATCCAGGCTAGCCAGGACTACAAAATAAAGGTCTGTTTTAAATTCTACCCTCCTCAACAGAAAACAAACCCTGTGCTTTGAGCTTATGGAGAATATGATAACAAGTTAACTCCATAATCAAACAAAAATAATATAAAATGAAATGGAAGAACACTAAATTGGGGAATTTGCTCTATCAGGTAATTACAATAGCCTCTCTGGTGAAGAAGACAGACATGTCCTGATCTGGGGGATAAGGAAGAGCCCACTTTTTTGGCCTAGATTGAACCCAAGGCTCTATGGTTCAATCAAACATACCTAAGCAAGTACATGTGTCTACTTTAGTTGGGTAGAAAAAAATGAGTATCATCCGCCTATTACAATAGCAAAAATAAATTCGGGTGACAGCACCAAGTGCTGACATGAATATAAAACAGGGATCCTCATTCACTGCTGGTGGAAATGTAAAATAGTATGACTACTTATGAAGGGCGTTAGACAGCATCTTGCAGAACTAAACATACTCTTACCAGACGATCCTAACAACTGCTCTGTGGCACTGCTCAAAAAAGAATTGAAAATAGATCTGCATAAAACCTGCACATGGGTGTTTATAGCAGTTTTATTCACAATTGCCAAATCTTGGAAGCAACCAAATTATCCTTTAGCAAAGGAATGCATAAATGAATTGTGGTGCATCCAAACAATGAGTATTATTCACTGCTAAAAAAGAAATGAGCTATCAAGCCACAAAAACACATGTAAGAACCTTCAATACATTACTAGGTAAAAGAAGCCAATATGAAAAGGCTACATTAGGATGGAGAGATGACTCTGTGATTAAAAGCATTGACTACTCTTTCAGAGGACCTGAGATCAATTCCTAGCACCTATGTGGCAGCTCCCAACTCTCTGTACCTCCAGGATCCAACACCCTCACACAGACTTACATGCAGGCAAACACCAATGCACATAAAATAAATGAAAAAAGGAAAGAAAAGGCTACCTTAGAGCTAGGGAGATAGCCCAATGGTTAAGAGTATTTACTACACAAGTGTAAATACTGATCTGAGTTTGTATTCCATGACCCACATTTTTCAATAAATAAATATATAAACAAACATGAACATGGACATACACCAGCCTATAACCTCAGCGCCATGTATGTATGTGGGAGGAACAAACAGAAGTATTATTGAAGTATTGCCAACTTAGTTCCAGATTCAGTGAGACCCTGTCTCAAAGGAATAAGGTGGAGAACAATAGAATAAGATATCAATACTTTCCTCTGCCATCTACCCAAGTACACAGTACACGAACCTATGCACACGTACATGAGCACACAACATGTATTGTATGAGCATGAACACAAATACTCTCCCACTGAAAGAGAAGGGAGTGAGGCTACAGAGTATACGACTCTAACTACAGGACATTTGAAAAATAGTCAAAACTATGAAAACAGTAAAACAAAATGCAGCTCTTAGTGAGAGATAAATATGCAGATGAACATGCAGGCACAGAGAACTTTTACAGCAGTGATACTCTCCTGTGTGGGACAATGGTGAATATGTCATACATTACCATCTGTATAACCAATAAACCCTGGGCTTTCGGGTGATGTGTTGGTATTAAACCCCGGGCTTTCAGGTGATGTGTTGGTATACGTTCACCAACTGTAATAAATATACCACACTGGAGCTGTTAGTAATGGAGCTGGGAGACAGGGAAGCCAGGACATTTGTTTAGAACATTTGTGACCACTTAACTCTGATTTGCTGTGAACCTAAAAATCTGTCTGCATGGCTCACAGTGGTAGAGTGCTTGCCTAATGTGTAATCCTTAGACCCTATCCCCAACTTCACTAACTAGACTGATGAATTGACAAACTAAATACAGTCTTTTTAAAAGTAGGAGGAAAAAATCATTGGGATTTCAGTATAACCGCCAGAAAATAATTGAGGAAATAGCTAAGGATCAGAGGATGTGCACTGACATGCGGAACTAGAAATCATGGTTGAAATTATTCTGTATACTGTACGATGCTTAGCAGATTCAGACCTCAATCCTCTAGATGCCAATTGCAATTCCCAATCTGTCCCTAAACAGTATTTAATGTCCCTATGGGCAAAATTTTCCTGTGAGAATAACCACCGATACAGGTGAAGCTAAAGCTTTTGCTTCTATGTTAAAATTTCATGGTTTGTCTTCTGTATTAAGTATACTAGAACCATTCAAGAGGAGAATGTTATGATCTGACTAACATTTACCATTATTATGCCCCATCATGAGGAATGTAAGGAGAAAGACAGAGCCCACAGTAAAGGGTCAGAGCCTGCAAAAGAGAAACCAATGGCAGGCTTTTAGCAGGGAAAGTAGCTTGCCCTACATTATAAACAGTAAAAGAAAATTAAGACCAAGTCAAGACCCAACTGTCCTGTGACAGTTGAACTTGGTAAGCCAAAATGTGAGATAAAGAAAAAAGGTCAAACAAAGGTGACTCTGGAGATCATGGTCTTCACAGTGCATGGATAATGGTGCCACTTAAGGACAGGGACGACATGGAGAGGACAAAGTAAGGCAAAGGAATCTGCAATCTTGTTTTGTCCATACATGCTGTCCTCAGAGGTATCCACCAGAAACCCAGAAAGACACATAAACTAAGATGAATCTAGCACTGTAGGGGTGTGGTGGTGTGAATGAAAATGGCTCCCAAAAGCCCACAGGAAATGGCAAAAGGAGGTGTGACCTTGTTGGAGGAAGTGCAGGGGTACGCTTTGAGGTTTCAAATGCTTAAGCCAGGCCCAGTGTCATTCCCTCTTCCTGCTGCCTGTGGATCCAGATGTAGAATTCTCAGCTCCTCTTTTAGCATCGTGTGTGCCTGGGTGCTGCCATGATATGACTAATGGGCGAAATCTCTGAACTATAAGCCAGCCCCAATTAAATGCTTTCTTTTATAATTGTATGGTCACTGAGTCTCTTTACAGCAAGAAAAACCCTAAGACAAGGTGGGAAGGGACCAGAAGCCTGACTTAAGTGACCTCTAAACTGTAAAAATGGGTGAGTCACTTGAAAATCAGAGGCATTCCAAATTTTCAAGCAGGAATGAGATGACAGAAAAGGGCATAGAAAACCAAAATGTGGCCTCTGGACAGTAGCCAGAGTGAAATGTCAGCAAGATTCAGGAGCTAAATTAGCATGACACAGGTGATTGCAAAATACCAGTTTCAGGGCCTACGGATGTAGTAGCTCTGTGGTAGAGTCCTTGCTTTTTATGTATGTGATCTGGTTTCTATCCTCAGAACTAAAAAATAAATAAATGAATAAAAATCTTTTCATTTCATTGAAATAGAATCTTTTTATGGCTGTGGTTGGTCTGGAAATCATTAGACCAAGTAGAATCTAATGGCTTGGTTTCTGTTTTCTTGGTGTTATGACTATAGATGTGTGACACTGTATCTGAAAAAAAAAAAGAAAAAAAAATACTTTCTTATGTAATCCAGGCTAGCTATGAACAGACTTTGTAGCTGAGGCTGGCCTTAAACTCCTGGTCCTCCTGCCTATGCTTGCCAAGTGCTAGATTTGTAGGTATATGCTAGCAAACCTGGCAAGTCTGTGTGTGTGTGTGTGTGTGTGTGTGTGTGCGCTGCATAAGTTGGTAGACAGATAGATATTCAGTATTCCATGTGTACTGGCTTGGCTATGAAGTCAAGGATGAACTCCAGATTCTCCTTCCTCTACCTCATGAATGCTGGGATCAATGGTGCGCCACTTATACTCAGGTTGTTTGGCACTGGCGATCTAACCCTGGGCTTTATATATACTAAGGAAGCACTTGACCAACTGATCTACATCAACAGACTAAAATGTATTTGAAACAAAAACAAGCCAGTATCAGTGGAAGGTGGAACAAGAATGAATCAAGTTAAAGTAAGGAAAGGGAAACAACAAATGTAAACAACTCTTCAAAATTTCTGCTTCAAAAAAAGCAAAACAATTGGGCAGCAGAAGAAAGACTAAGGTAAAAGCAAAGGTGGTTTAAAGAAGGTAACTTATTCAATTCAGGTAACAATGACTGGCAAGAAACATATTATTCCTCTTGCACTATCCACCTAGAGAAAATGAGCATTCCCAAGCGAGGCCATAGCTCTACTGCAAAAATTATCAGGGACCTATATTATTTATCCACTGCTCTCAAAGGCAAAACTCTCAGCTACCAGGTTGAATAGTATTTCCCAGCACTGTGTTAACATACTACATTCTCATCCACAAAAAGGAAGAAGTGGAAGGCAATTAGTTTCCTCTCTAAGGCCATGACCTAGATATCACACACACCACTTCTGTTCACATCCATTTAGCCAGAATTGAGTCACATGTCCATGCCTAGCTATCAGAAAGAGGCTAGGAAATGTAGTCATTAGCTGGGCAGACAGACACATGTCAAGATAAAACCTGAGGGAAGCTGGAGGAATGACCTCTAGAGAACAACTAGTTACCAGACTTGCCAGTAATACACCTGAGAATGTTTAAAAGAGAAAGGCCAGGAAAGAAAGAATGCTAAGTTAAAAAAGAATTAACTGCAGATGAAAACCAAGAAAGCAAGATCTGTGCTTTAAACTATGTCAGGAACTTTGGTCTTCTCACACACCTGTCTTTTCAGAAGAAAGGCTGTCCCTTCCATGTACTTCTAGCAAATTAAAATATGTAAAATAAGTAACTTCTAGAGGTGGGGAGATAACTCCTTAAGTAAGAACATGTGTGGTACATATAAAACACAGAGACCTGAGTTCAAATACCCAGCACCCATGTACATGTGCCTGAAACCCCAGCTCATCCTACTTGTGTTCAATAAAGCCACAAAACAGCCTCATCCCATTGTCTTCTTCCTTGTGTTTTTGAATACTCCTAACACAGCTCCTTAGGGCAGAGACTCCAAGACACCTTCTTTCTTCTCCATTGTCCACTGTAGTACAAAATCTGTGGGTATATAGCTACTGTCGGTAGTGATAGCTACTGATAAGGAGACTTGGTTTCCCTCATTCTGGGAAAGACTACTACCTCCGAATATGAAGGACTGCAGATATAGCAAGATACAACTTTTCAGGTTCCCCTTTGGAGAACTAAACAGAAAATGAGCAAAGTGCAAGATAAGATAAAGGTTCCCCTTTTTTTTTTTTTTTAACTCACAGAATCAAAAAAAAAAAATGTTGCTACATAGGAACTGGGAGCACAGCTCAATTCTCAGCATCCTCCACACTGGAGATAGGGGGGAGAATTCTGAATAAAGAAAGAACCTCGAAGACCTCCAATCTGACCTCTAATTTTGTATCTGAAGAAAATGAATCTGAGAGACAAACCATGTATGTACTCTTACAAACAACTCTAACAAACTGCTTATAGCAGGATCAAAATAAATGCCTAGGCTATCCAGTTTTTGGTTCAAAACTCCTTTTCCTGTAAAAGTTGCTTCATGAGATGAGAAGTATTAGTGTAACTGGGTAATCATGAAATTTACATGACCTGTTCTTTAAAACCACTGAAAATGTTCATCAGCTGAGTCCTTTGACCTTGCAGTTGACTCTTGAAATGAGAAGATGAACATGAGTACAGTTTGATGATCTGCCTAGGATAAAGACTGAGCTACAAAATAAGGATCTTCCTATTCTAGACAAACGGAGTATCTACTGCAGTTATCGCCCAGCACATGCTTACAGACAACCTGAATCTAGTTTACCACGTCCTAATGGTGGCAATACACCTTTATTTTCAATGTATATCATCTCTCCAAGAGCCGAGATTAATGGGATAAAGCATTTAAGCAAAGTTATCAGGCTGGAGAGATGCCCTAGCCATTAAGGTTCACATTGCTCTTCCAGAGAGCCCATTAACAGTTCCCAGCACCCTCACCAGGCAGGGCATAACCTCCACAAGAGGGGATGCAATGCACTCTTCTGACCTCTAGGGCCCCCAAAAATGTGGCATTCACATACATATAAATAAAAATAAAAAAATAAATCTTTAAAATGAAAAGCTAGCTAAGGAATAGCCATAAGTCAAATAATTGAGTTATTTCTAAAAATATAATGTTAAATTTACTTTGAGTATCCTAGTTCATGTCTTTCATGAGAAAAAGTAAACCAAACACACTATTTATCAATTTTGCCTGTCCTACAGTGGGTTCCTTTAAATACCAATGAAGAGCTCTTGTCCAGATATACCGTGAAACTGTAATTACTTCATCAGATGCCACACTTAGTCCCTCAGGGGATATTTCTGTTCAACCTTCATCTGCTAGGTTAAGAAATCCCTGGTCTTGTTGGGTTTTCTCTGAAGAGAAAATGTCACGTCACTTTAGGCCTCTCCATTTTTCAAGTGCTACAACTGTTTCCTACTAGCTTTGTAGATGCAGAGTGCTGACCCACTATGGAAGACCCCTTCCACATCTAAGCCACTGTTCTACCAAGGGCGACGTGGCAACTTCACCGCCTCCTCTACCTCCTCTGGCTCATCTCACATCATTTAAGGATCATACAAAGCCAGGCAACCACCCAATGTCCTAGACTGCAAGAAGCACAGTGAGCCCAACTCTATTTTGTTTAACTGTCAGAACAAGGACCTTCTTCTGTTTGCTCACTCTTCCACTGGGATGGACACTAAACAAAACAGTATTTGAGATGCACATCCTTTTTCTGAACTGTAAAATAACTTAAACCAAATACTTGAAAAAACAGTTTAATATCAAAGTCTCTAAACAGTAAAATAATAATAATAACTTTTACTATTTTAATTCCAAAGAAAACGTTACAAACATGTTGCTGTAAATCCTAATAGCTGGAATACAGCATACACACAGACAGGGATAGTTATCTTTCCTGGCCTAATTAAAACAGGTCGTTCTCACACATCTTTCTTTAAAAAAAAAAAAAAAAAAACCAAAATAGAAGCTGTAATTCACCTGAGGGTATTGCTAAGAAATTATCAAGAAGCAGGACTTCTGAAAATAACAGATGATGTATCTTCCTCCTTTCCCCAATTATCTGATATATATGTAAGTATTTAATAAGTGCATATTACAATATTCAGACATAGTTCAAGTTATTTATTGTTAGTTGTTAACTAAACTAATTAGTTTCAGTAAAAGAGAAAACTCCATAAAATTCCAAGTAGCATAACACTCCGTGAGGAAAAAAACTCTATCATCTGAGCTCAAAACTATTCTGTATTTTAGACTAGAACTTATAGCCATCACGTTCACTTACTTAGTGTTTACTGTTTACTCAATGCTGTCACTCAAGATTTGGCAAGCACCATTCACTTAGTCCTAGCTAGGACAGCTTCCTAAGGTAGATAGTAACTATACAATTTTCTAGTTAGAATGGAGGTACCCACACCACCAAGATGCAAGCTTATGGAAGACCAAAAGTTTTTAATGTCACAATGGATACAAGTCTATCTAGCTCCAAAGTAAACTGTAGTGCTCACCCAGAAGTCAGAACTTCATGAGGCTGTGACACGAAGCAACACTTGTGCTAATTACAGCAAAAAAATGTTAAGTCCTAATCACGGGTTGGCAAACTTTTTCTTCAAAGGTCTCGGTGATAAAGATCTTAGGGTTTGCAGGATGCACTGCCTCCAGAAATACTCAGCTCTACTACTGAATGCCAAGCTATCCATCAACAGCACGTAAAATAAATGAATGTGACCACATCGACTAAAACTTCTTCTCAGGTGCTAAGGATCAATCCCAGGGTCTTACAGGAGCTAGACCAGGGCTCTCTAATTGAATCACTTAGTGATACCCACAGCTCCCAGTATTTATTTTTAATTTTTCAAAGATTTAAAAATTTTAAAATTACTCTTAGCTCATGAGTCATACAGGCTTGGAGTATATATTGTGCCAATCCCAACCTAAATAATGCAAAGAGGCTGGAGAGATGATTCAATCAAGAAAGTACTTACCACGAAAGCATGAATACCTAAGGGCAGATCCCCAGAACACTTTTAAAAAAAAAAAAGCCGAGTGTGATGGCCTAAATGTGCACTCACAGTGGGCACTGGGACTCACTGACTTGTCACCCTAGTCTACCAGGTAGGCTCCAGGCCAATTAGAAACCCTGTCACAATAAGATGGATGGTTCCTGTGGAATGATACCTGAGGCTGACCTCTGTTCACCATACTCACACATAAATGCCAACAAACACAAAAATTTGTGTCTTAGAGTGCTAGGGATCAAAGCCTGGGCCTTCAAGATGTGAGACAAGCATTCTACCATTACATATCTAGTCCTATAAAATATCCTTGTAACTTTCAAATGCTTACTTGTAAAATTCTGGGATATTTTGAATACTCTAAAGAAGTCCAAAGCCTCCTAAAAGTAAATAATACAAAAGCTTAGAACTGGAAGAAATCTAACACATCCTTGTTCATTATCTACATTCTGTAAATCACTTTGGAAAATGTGTGCCAAGGGCTGGGGATAAGACTCAAAGATAGAACATTTATTTACCTAGCATGCATAGGTTCCTGGGTTCAATCCCTAGCACAAATTAATAAAACAGTTTGCCATGCCAATTTGCCAAGTAAGACAGGGCTGTATTTAACAAGTGTTTGTATGTAATAATAGTGCTGCCTTACTCAAAACAGGTTTTACAAAGCATTTCCACATACTTTCTATCACCTGACCCTTCACAACTATATAAAGAGGATAATACAAGCTTTCCCACACCTATTTTATAAATAAATGAAACAGGTTCTGAAATGCCAATTGAGCCCAAGAGTACAATGCCACTAAGCTACTGTGCTGGTCAGTTCTATTTTGTCAACTTGACACAAGCTAGAACCAACCAGGAAGAGAGAACTTCAACTGAGGGCTGCAGGCAGGTCTCTGAAGCCATTTTCCTAATCAGTGACTGATGAGAAAAGGTCTGTCTATCCCACCAGTGCAAAGCCACCACTGGGCACATAGTCCTAGGGTGTATAAGAAAAAAGATAAAGAAGAGAGAAGATGAACAAGTCAATAAGCAGCATAGAGCAGCAGCATCACTTCCCTACCTTTGCTTCAATCCCTACCTCTATGTTCCTGCCCTCGAGTCCCTCAGTTACCCTCGGGACTATAGAGTATAAACTAGGATAGACCTTCCCTCTCTAAATTGGCTTTGACCACTATTTTGTCACAGTAACAAAAATAAAAAAGTAACAAGAACAGTTACTAAGTAGCAAAACCACAACCATGGCCTCTCTTCAAGACTCGCATCTTGACTATTTCCATGGATATCAGATTACATGTTCATTGGTTAAATCCTTAAAATTCCCAAAGATGTTAGTCTTAGCCTTTAAAGATACTATGTTTAGTTCATCTCATTTTTTCTTTTGCTACAGTCTCATGAAGAAAACATCTGCTAGTTCCTGACATTTATTAAATTCATTATAGGCAACAGCGAGTCTATATATACTATGGAGATAATATGCCCAGTCAGTTTGAAAAGAGAATATTTTGATGGAAAAATCATACAATGGGAGCTGGAGATGCAGCTAAGTTGGTACAATGCTGGCCTACCATTCATGAAGCACCATATAAATGGGGTCTAGTGATATATCTTTTAATTTCAGTACTTGGGAAGTGCACACAGGAGAACCAGAATTTGATGGTCATCCACAGATACACAGCAAGTCTAAGTACAATCTAGGATCCCTGAGACCTTCTGTCTTAAGAAACGAAGAAAAAAGTCATCCAGAGAGGAAAAAGCAAAATAAAGTCACTTTTAGTATAACAGCGAAAGAGACAAGGAAAAAGAAAAAAGTAGAAATGAATGGATTGCCACTGAAGTCTTGGTCCAATTGTGGCTAAGCTTCTGGTGATTGAAAAATAATGTGGGGTTGGGAAAAGGAAATAAAAGGAACATAACTACTACTGGAATTCAAACCGACATCAAAAGCTCTAATGACAGCTGAGCCTGCCTTGCTGGTTCTTAGTCTCTCCCTCGGAAACAAAACTGTTATATAACTGACCAAGGTTCTTCAACTAACACTTCCTCTCTGTCCCACATACATCTTTTGTCCCCCATTGCGTCACCCTGCCCTCATCTCCACAGACAGGATCATAAGCAATCTGGGCTGCCACCATAGCTACAACCGGACAAGCCTCTGTCCAAAGTGCTGCTTTATTCCAGGAACTGCTACACAGACCACGGTAAGAAGAGATTAACCGGCTTAAGTACAGTTCCAACCTCACACCACTACAGATTACTTGTTCTGAAAAACATCACCGCCATGTCCAACTTTAGGATGAATCAGACTCCAGACATTCCTGCAAATGGAAATCATATCGTCATCATACTTCATCTTCCCAAACAACCCCATGAGAAAGAAAATACAGTAGGGCTCTTGAAAACCTCTGAGGATGTGCTGTGGCAACTGCTGCTTCTATTGCCTTCCCACTCAAGGCCAAGGAACAAATGTGGATTCTGACTTCAATTCACTTAATAATGAAAAAAATGCATTCATGAACCACAAACATCATTACTCAAAAATATTCCAACAAATCCAGTCACTGAATCAAACTAGCAGTTTGTGGACTCTAGGAGCCAGTTACTACAGGCACCGGATGCCTTTTCTTCTTCCAATAGAAGCACACAAATAAAGGCAATGTTTACAAAAGCAGCTAATGTATCAAAAAGTTCTGCCCATTCAGAAGCACTTAAAAAGTCTCAATCTGTGCCAAATAAAACTCTGGAAGAATGGAAAATAAAAAGGATGCTTGCAACAATGCCACGGCCCAGCTATCCATGTAGCATCATGCAGTGCCTCGAGCAGTTTACAGCTTGACTGTAATTCTGCAGACGATCAAGATTATAATTATCCGAATTCTGTTTCCTAGAGGAAAACTATGAGACCATCCTAAGCATCTTGAGATGAGATGGCCTTATCCCACCAGCCACCTTCTCTAAACCTCAGCCGCAGGTGAGATTCTAAATCGACAAGACTAAAGCTAAGAAATCAGGTCTGACTCTCTTCCTAAGGTGTCCTGAGCACTGTGCACGAAACCTTTAACAAAATTATTTACTCTAGTCAACAAAATAGGAAACGCAGTACGCGGACAGGGTTGGGGGGTGGGGGTGAGAGTCAAGGGAAAGGGGGAGGCACTAAGTCACCACCACTACCGTCCAACTGTAGCAGCAACTTCAACCAATTAGGATGGGAAGGGAAACTCCACCGGAGTCTTAGGGAGCCAAGTCCGCGGGCTCCGCTGCCCCCACGCGCGCCGGGACTCCTCCAGCAGCAGCCGGGTCCCCGGGGAGGCGCGCGGTTGCCGGCCTCGGCCTCGGGCGGGAAGCGCCGCAGCAGGCCCTGAGGCCGTCGGAATGCCGGGTTTGCCGAAGGATGAGAGCGGGAGGTGGCGGGCACGCTGCTCCGTCGCTCTGGGGGACGAGAGAGACCCGAGATGCCCCCAAGAGCATCCGATCCCAACGTGCACGTCCAGAAGCGCCGGTGCCGGCCAAGCTAGGAGGCCCCGCAGCCCTGCCCGCCGCGCGGCCCACGTCAGCGGCGCCCCCGGCCAGCCCGCCCGCCCGCCCGCGCCTTACCGAACCCCGCGGCCCCGCCGCGCCGCCGCGGCGTCGCTGCGCGCCGCTCTCCGCTCCGTGTCTGCCCTCCGCGGGCTGGGCCCGCCGTCCTCGACCGCCGCCGCTGCGCTTAGCACCGGGCCGCCCAGGGCCGCCGCGGGGGCTCGGCCGGGCGCCCCCCGCGCCAGCGCCTCATCCCGCCTCGCCGCCCCGTCAGGCGCGGGGGCGCCGGCTGCGGGCCGCGGCCTCGGGTCGGCACTCAGGCGCGCAGTGCGCTCCCCTCCCGAGGCCGCCTCGACCCCCGGGCCGCCGCTGCGCGCTGCAGAACCCCCTCACCCGCACGCCTCGGGCCGCCCCCGCCCCGCTGCTCCGCGCCCGCTCGGCCTCCGCCTCCAGCGCTCCGCCTCCTCTGCACCCGCGACGCGCGCAGCGGGAGAAGAGGCGCGCCGCCTCCGCCGCGGGCACGAGCACGCGCGAGGAGGGCGCAAGGAGCGCGCGCACGGCCGCCTCGCGCGCCGCGAGGCCTCGCCTGCTGTTGTCCCGGGAAGCATGTGCACTGCTGGGGGCGCGGCTGGGGGCCGCTTGGGGGAGAAGCGGGGGAGCCGAGTTGTTGCCCCGGGGCTTGCACTTGGGCTGTCCCTCTCGGTCCCAGCGTCCTGCTAGGATGCAAAGATTCCAAAGCCGCAGCAGGAAAGGGCATCCTCCGAGACTACGGCAGAGGCTTCTCTCCTCCCCCTGCTGACCCCAGAATCCTGCCAGTGCACCCGGGAGGGGAGGGGGCGTTGCCGCGAGTCAGCAGATCCTCGACCCTTGCTCTCTGGCTGATTTAGAGCTATATTGAACTCGCGTCGCTTATATGTTGGAATTGGGGGTGTAGGGTACTTAAAAGTTGCCTCAATTGGCTCCTTCATCCAGAGTTCCGGACCAGCAAATTGGAAGTGGTGTAGCTGAGGAGAGGAAGGGCAAGAAAGGGTCAAAAAGTAGGGAACTTGAAGGCGCGTGGTAAGATGACAGATCTGGAGGCAATGGAGGGACTCCCTGGGAACCCTCTGACTGGATGCCATTGCCCATGATTTCCCCCCTTCCGGTCACCCCACGCCCCCACCCCGTTCTTTTGTTCTGCCTCCAAAGACTGTGCAGTGCTTCCACCTGCAAAGACCATCAGTATGACAGAATGCAGGGAACATAGCTGGATAGTCTACTGCTTTTCCTCCACCACCATCCTCCCCCACCCCTTTTATATACCTTTTAGTCCTTCTGACTTGTTCCATATCTTAATGTTGGGGGCAAGGGGAGCAGTTAACCTATGTAACTTGCTTTTACGTTCAAACCTATTAATGCTAAATACCGCATCATCTAATGTCACTGCAGTGATTGGGTCCACTCAGCATTTAGTCATTTCAGTGGGAGTCATTGAATGTAAAACATGGCCTTGACCGCAATTAGCTGAATTTCAAGGGCACACACGAACCAGAATTTGACCACATCCTGGAGAAAAATAAGAGCGTGAACATGTACAGTAATTCCATTTTTCAGACAGTGTCAGTTAAAAAAAATGCTTTAAGAAAAAGATCTTACATGTTTTCTAGCATGGAATCAAAAAGCAATGGAATGAGGCTTACAGAGGCACAAACTGGGATGGAAATCATCGAGAAGCCATGTTTGCTAAATGCATTTCAGCCTTCCCCGCGAAGGAGCACAAGCACTTGGGTCCTAAGGTAAATGAGGAACTCTGGAAACCTTCTGTAATTGTAAATTCTTTCTTTTTACCAAATCTCAGCTGACCCTTTTGGTCATAGAGAGCAGTATCTGCCAGAGGCATGAGCATGAACTTGGTAACTTGTGACTGGGGATTTGGTGAGCATGAAATGCAAATATCCTGTGATCCCCAAGGAAGTCAGAGTGGAAGAATTAGGTCACCAAGGAGACAAGTTTTGCCCAAGGCCATGGTATCTTGGCCAGTCTCAGCTCAAATCCCTCAGAGTCTGCATTCTATTCAGAAAGGCTTCACGTGCTAAAGTTTTGCATAAACCCCTGAAATACTGAATGTTAGATGGTTTATGATCCAGCATTGGGATTGGGTGATACAGAAAGGAGTAAAGGTTTACAAATACTTTGGACGGTAGATATTTTGCTTTAAATCCTCTTAAATGTCTTGGTAAGTATGCCGTTATTTGTATTTTATCTAGTTCAAAGAAAGAATAGATGCTAGGTGTTTTTCAAACAACCAAAGATGTATAGGCAAGTTCAAGGATTCTGATCCTCTTCAATCTGTTGTGAGCTACACTCCCTCCCCCAAATAGAATCATCCAAATGTCCTCCCTGTCAGTGTTTATCATTGCTAAACCTGCATATAAGCTGAGGCTTTGATCACTGAGCAGTTCTGAAGCCATCTGACCTTCGTGTTTTAGATGTTTATAATCAATTACCTCTGACTTCATAACACCCTCAGTGACTCAGTATATAAATCACAAAAATTGCAACATTTCCTAAAAAATAAAATTTAAAAAATCCACCCAACTATAAAATGGACCTAAATGATAAGATTTGTTATCTATGTATGACTTGCTTCAGTATTTATAAGGTGAGGGGAAGAAAAATGAATGCATATTCCCCCCCCCTCTAGAACTGTTGGATGCTTCAGGCTGGCCTCCTTTCTCAGCCTTGGCGCTGTCCTCTTTCAGGAGGTGGCATCTGGGCTCATTCCCTGCATCTCAGATCTGTTGCATTGCAGTCCCCTCCAGGCTGTGAAGCAGAGTCACAGTGCAGACAGTAAAGCCAGCCAAAGGAGCAGCCTCAGAGATAACTGCAACACTTACCTAACCTTGAGTTTCAGAAGAGCCTGGGAATTGAGCAAGGGAAAGAAAAGAGCTTATTTGAATCCCAGAATTGGATGCTCAACAGCTGTCTTGAGACAAGCCGGTTGCTAAGAGTGGGCCAAGTTTAATAGGGACTTTTCCCAAACAGACAATTGACATTGCCTTGCTTATTTATTTTTCTGGCCAAGAGGCCAACTCCATATTACATCTGCATTCCAAAAACAGCAACAAAGGAACTTAGGACTTGCTATCACCTGGGCAGTGGTAGCCCATGTCTTTAATGCCAGCATTTAGGAGGCAGGGGCAGGCAGATCTCTGAGTTCAAAGCCAGTCTGGTTTCCAGAGCAACAGCCAGAACAGCCAAAGTTATACTGTCTTGAGAACCCCTGTCTCAAAAAAAAAAAAAATGCTATCTAATATCATATTTTCCTAGCCTTGGGGCAACATTTAAGGAACAAGGGATTTGACAAATCTGGGTATATTGAAATGATAAACTTCTCATCTTCTTGTCCCATCACTTTTAGCTTTATTAGCCTCTGCCACAATCATTTATAAGTTTTATTTACTCAACAATGTAGAAAATTTACTTATTCTCCCACAATGGGTGTTTCTTTCTTTCTTTTCTAAACCTTGACACCAGCTGCACTTGTCTACATGTTTGCTTTTGAATCATTCAAGTCCTTTGTCATCTCTGTTGTCCCCTGTATTCTAGATGTTGACTTCAGAGTTCTGACCTTGGGCTCTTCTATTCTCTTCCGCACTCCCATCCTGGGCAGTTTCCAGCTTCATGAAGGCTTTAAATAGAACTCCATGCATTGTCTCTGACCTCTCCCAGGGCTCCAGACTTATACATTCATCTGACTCCCAGACATCTATGCTTGCAAATTTCAACCTTGATGTATCTGAAACAGAACATTTTTAAGAAAATCTCTCTGTGTAACTCAAATGCAAACTCATCATGTACCTCAGGCTAGCCTAGAACTCATAATCCTTCTGCTTCTTGAGTTCTGGGTTTACAGATGTGTACCACTATGCCCAGATCCTGTTCTCTCTCTAGAAGGGGAGAGGGCGGGGCTAGGGATCAAACCCAAGATCTTAGATATCTTACACATGTTGCTACACAAGCATTCACTATTACCAAGCTACATTCTCAGTCCTAAAAGAGAACTATTATTTACATTCAAAACAAAACTCAAAGTTGCTTTCTCATCCCGTGGCCAAAGCACCTCTTTCTATTAACCACCACACTGGTTTTATCAGCAAATTCTTCAGTTCCACCCTCCAAACTGAACCCAGTCCATTCCCTCTTAGCTGCCCCCATCTAGATAGACCCTCATGATTACTCTCCTGGTGAGCTTCCATTCTTTCATCCCCATGGTCTAATCTCAATACGTCCCTCAGAAAATGTCTTTCAGATAGTTAATAGGACGCCATTCTTGCTTGGAGCCTTCCAGGGCTTCCTGCTTCTAACCATACTAGTGGTGAAATCTGAGGCTCTTCCTTCAGCCTTTCCAGTCCCTATGCCCTGCCTGCCTATCCAGTCTTCACTGTTCTGCTCACTACACACCAACTGCCTGCCTCTCACTATTCCCCAGACCTTCAAGGGCAGCTTAGTTTTCCTAGCTATTAAATCAACCTCCTGAACTTCCATCTCAAACGATCTGTCCACTCTGACTTCTCATTATTCTTTTCTTTGCATAAAACACTTACCTCTGTGTTGGTATTGTGTGAACCTCTTATTATCTTCTTCACTGATATGTAAGGAGTGTAAAGGCAGAGACTTTGTTTATGCACCATTGTGTCCATATTGGTGAATGGATAAACAGGGCTAACAGGAGACACACACACACACACACAAAATAACTCACTTACGTATTGTTATTTGTTACTATGAATTACTACAAATGGGAATAACTTCAAACTACAAATTTAAATAGTTTGAAAATCTAAGCAAAGTATCTTGAAAGTCTAAGAAAATACAAAGATTTAGCAAAGAGGGGTGTGTGTGTTTGTGTGTGTGCACGTGTGTGTGTGCACATGTGTGTGTGTGTGCATGTGCTGATATGCACAGAAGCCCAAAGAAGATATAAGGTGTCTATTTCATTCCACTTTTTTCTTTCTTTCTTTCTTTTTTTTTGTTTTTTTTTAAATATTTATTTTTATTTTATGTGAATTGGTGTTTTGCCTGCATATGTAACTGTGTAAGGTGTCAGATCTTGGAATTACAGACAGTTGTTAGCTGCCATGTGGATGCTGGGAATTGAACTCAGGTCCTCCGGAAGAATAGTCAGTGCTCTTAACCGCTGAGCCATCTCTCCAGCCCTCTTTTTTTTTTTTTTTTTTTTTTTTGTAATCTCTGTGTAGTCCTGGCTATCCTTGAACTCACTAAGTAGACCAGGCTGGCCTACTTCTGCCCCACCCCCCACCAAGTGCTGGGATTAAAGGCATGCTCCATCACTGCCAGACTTCCACCTTATTTTTTGAGACGGGATATCCTGTCTTGATTAACCTTGATGTTTGGCTAGGCTGGATCAGTAGCAAGCTCCTGGGATCTGCCTATCTCCAACACTAAATTCATAGCACACAAAGTCATACTTGGCTTTTTATGGTTTTGCTTCATGTGTATGTATGTATGATGTTTGCACATATGTGTATGCATAAATATGTATTATTCTTTTAGGTTAGGTCTTTCAGTCAAAGGAAAAGCTCACCTGTATGGCAAGTCTCACTAGCCAGCTTGCTCCTCAGATGAGCTGCCTCCACTTTCTGAGGCTAGAATGTCAGGAGGAACATCACGCCTACCCATTTGCATAGTTCTAGGATCTGAAATCTTCTGCTAACACTACCAGCTCCTCTAACTGCTGAGCCATATCCCTAGCAAATGCCCAGCTTTTTAACATCAGTTCTGAGGATTTCAAAGAAGGCCTTCTTGATTTTGCAGTCAGGTTTTCAAACCCTGAGCCATTACCAGTGCCGCAGTTAGATTTTATTAGTTTAAATGTAAAAGCTCAGAAAAATTAAAGTCAGATTATATGCACTGCTTTCTCATTCCAAATGAAGTAATCATTATACTGAAAAGAAATGTGGTAATTTTTCATTTTGTGTTCTTTGCTAACACATAAACTTGTGCAAGTCAGTATCTCTGTCTTTATCTGTGAAACAGGGCTGCAAACCTTCTTCTTGAGTTGACCATTATAATGGGAGAAGAATTCAATCACTGTGAAAATGCTTTTGAGAAATAAAATTTAGAAACAATGACTCTCATAGTCCCTACTGTTTTTGTCTTGTATCTGAAGAATAAGAGAGAGGGCTGGAGAGATGTCTCAGCAGGTAAGAACACTGGCTGCTCTTCCAGAGGACCTGTATTTGATCACTAGCACCACTATAGCCGTTTCCAGCCATCAGTAACTACAGTTTTAAGAAATCCTATGCCTTCTGGTGTCCTCAGGAACCAGGCATGCACATGATACACTGTGAAAAACACCCATAAACATAAAATAAAAAAGAAATCACATATGTGTGCTCTTTATTATATATATATACATATATATGTGTATATATATGAATATCTAATTTTAAGCACTTTTTAAAAATTAGCATTTCTAAGTCTCTGAGCCTTTATAAAGTATCACAAAAAAAGAGATATGTTCCATATGCTAAAATCTTACTGTCTGTCTATCCTCCACTCCTTACCCCAGTGTGGCAATGTTAAGACATATTTTCTGTAATGCCCTGACTTGCCTCAAACATGTGAGTTTAGGTCATCCTCTTGCCTTGGATTACAGCCATGTACCATCATGCCCAGCTGTCGAAACCATAAAAAGGTGAGAGCTAGTGAAAGTTGGTTAGACCACAGGAGGTCCTGCCCTTTGGAAGGGATTAAGGCCATTCTTTTAGGACCCTGCTCTCTCAAGAGCAAGTTATTATAAGCCTGATTCTTCTTTGGTCCCTGGTATACTATCTCACCATGTATGTGATCTCTCCCTGTCACGTATATTCTAGCCATAGTGCCGTCTGTTATGATGTAACACTGTGGGGAAGGACACTGGCTTGCCAAAGCTAACCTACAGTTTAGGATGTCAAATCCCCTAAATTATGAGCTGTGTAAGGCTGTTTTCTTTACAAATTGCCCAGCATCAAGTATTCCCTTAGAGCAATGAAAACCAGCTTAAAAGACAGGATGAAGCAGCCTGCACACAAGTATATCACCTAGTCAGATCCTGTACTCTGTGGAATCAGAAAAACAACACGTAATTTATTTTGTAATTAGATGTTAAGGTGAGCCAGAAAATTAAAATAATAGCATTGAAATGGAGAGATTTGTAATAAAAAGTGCTAATTCTGTTTCTTATCAACTATCACGTTTTTGGATATGAGATCCTTAGAGAGGCAGCAAAACATCTTTAGGAAAAGTATATTTCAGACCATTTTTGAAGCTGTATACCCCAGCAAGCAAACACGCTGCTTTAGTGGGCATACTTAAATGAGGTGACTTGGGAGAATCTACACCTCCCTTTGGTGTGACAGTGGTGAGATGACACTATGAGAAATCACACACAGGTACACACACACACACACCCCTTACTGTAAGCACACTGACTGAATGCTCCACTTCTCCCCTGAATCAGCTCCACTGAGAAATGTGGTGATGCTTCCAACCCCAAAGCCTTCTTCAGATCTAAAGAACCGAAGCCAGTGTGGAGGAAATGCATGGGAAAGTGACTTGGGAAGGCGAAAGATCAAAGAGAGGTCACTCAAGCCCAGGCTGCTGCTTTCCCAGGGTGCTCCCAGCAATTCCCCTCCCACGATCTTGTCTTTTATGACTTCCAGTTTTCAGAACTGAATTCATTTCAGACAGTTTAAGGCATCTGGGTTTTCCTGCCATATTGCAAATACATGTTGGCTGAGAATTCATCTATGCTTCAAACTGAATGCAGATGACAAACGGTTTCCCAGCAACCTGAGAGAAACTGTACTAGACAATCTAGGTGGCATTTTGTTGTTGTTTCTAATCACTTGTACTTGGCTTAGGAGGTTATTTTGTATTTAACTTTAAGTACAGGGGCTAGAGGTCATAATATATCAAACAAAATAATAAAACTACCCTATCAAAATATTAGTCTCCTGTTCCCCAGTCAATTTTTCCTTTATGTATTTCATGCTAAAAACAAAGAGCATTACTCCTCTGAGTGATATAAAAGGCCAGTCTCCAGCAGAGCTAGAAGCACACTCAAACTCACCAGCTCACTCCTTCTTCCTCTGGTCACACTCTAATTTAAAGACTGTTTCTCTGTAGTCTTTGATGGATTTCAAAAATAAAAAGCAATGACCCTATTCCTTAGGGCAATGGGAGAGTTTGTAAAAATAGTACAACAGAGAACGAGTGTTGCGCAGGTGAGAAAATTATAATTTAGTTGCTTCAGAATACCTCTCTGGGGTGTTCAGTAAAAGACTTGGTGTTTACTCGAGTATGAGACACTGTTGACTTTGAGAGACGTTTAAGCAAAGAGAGATTCATTGAGTCTATATGATAATAAAGAGCGCTATTGGGGCTGATGAGGTAGCTCAGTGGTAAATGTCGTCCAAAGATGTTGTAACTAAGACAACACCAATAGATGAGCTGAAGAGGAAGAAGGAACGCTCACGAGGCCTCATCCCAGACAAGCAGCCATAGGCAACTGAGGGATGCTGAGAGCAGAAACGACAGTCTTCCCCAGGGAAAATCACAGCAATTGCTTCTTATCCAGTACCAAGTGGTCAGCCCTGAAAACATACATACACGTAATAGTATATGGATTGAGAAGGTTGCATTTATATATTTAGGAATACGTACATACATACATACACACACATATACTTAGACACATGTATATGTAACAGCCATTAAAGGAAAAGAGACCATGAATGTGAAAGTGAGCAAGGGGGTAGGAAGGCATTGGAAGGAGGAAAATGGGAGATGATGTAATTATAATCTCAAAAAATGCATTAAATGATGAAGGACAAATGGTCAGTAAATATACAAAAACAATTTTTAGCCACCATGGTAATGCAATCAAAATATATTGAGAATTGATCTTACACCAGTCAGAATGGCAGTCATCAAGAAAATAAACAACAAATACTAGGGGTTGGAAGGACAAGGTTTATATACTTTTGACGTGAATATAAGTTACATTAACCACAGTGAAAACAGCATGGAGGTTCCTCAAAATAACTAATTAATAGTCCCTGTACTTGGGAGGTAGAGACAGGAGGATGGTGAGTTTGAGGCAAGTCTGGGCTATACAGCATGTTCCAGGACACCCTTGAATACATAATGAGACCGTATCTTACAATGAGAGGACAGAAGACTAAAACTAGAACTACCCAGTGATCCAGCTACCCCAGTCCTAGGAACACTGGGAATACATCCTAGTAAATTTAGGCCAACATACTAAGAAGGTATCTGTACACTATTAATCTTTACTGCACACTATTCACAATGGTCACAGTATACAAATAGCCTACAAATGATTATAGAGACAGCACATAAGGCTAGGAAAATGCTTCAGCAGATAAAAGCACTTACCACCAAATCCCATGACCTGAGTTTACTCCCTAGAACTCATAGCAGCAGAAGAAAACTAACTCCCAAAAGTTATCCTCTGACTTCACATGGTTCTATGCCATGTGCAAGTATACACACATGCGCAACACACACAAGAATAAAAATGTTTTTTTAATGTGATGTGTATCCAATGGAGCACTATTCATTCTTATAGAAGAATAAAATTATCTCATTTGCAAAAAAAAGTGGATAAGGCTAAGGTTCATTTTAAGGAAATTACACCAGGATCAAAAAAAAACCAAACACATTTCTCTCCTATACAGATGTGAGTGTGTGGAGGGGTGTAACATGGAAATAGAAGAGAGGCTGCTTGAGAAAGGAAGACCAGTGGGAGAGGGGACAGAGGAGGTAAATAAGACATAGATATGAAAAAGCACATTATTACTTATATAATAATTGTCATGATGAAACCCATCACCATAGACATTAAATGTATGTTAATAAAAAAAAAGATGTGGCACCCAGTGGGGTTCTTTAGGTTACTGAATGAGAGCAATGAAACCTATCACCATATACATTAAATGTATGCTAATAAAAAAAAAAGATGTGGCACCCAGTGGGGGTTCTTTAGGTTACTGAATGAGAGCAATGAAACCCATCACCATATACATTAAATGTATGCTAATAAAAAAAAAAGATGTGGCACCCAGTGGGGGTTCTTTAGGTTACTGAATGAGAGCCCTTATGATAAGAGCTCAGTCTCCTTCTTTTTTTTCTTGGCCATGAATTAAGCAGTTTACTCCACCTAGACATTAAAAGTGGCTGTGTGCCAACTCAGGTCAAATTAATAGGAACAATTGATGAGGGACTAGAATTTCCAAAACTATAAGCCAAAATAAACCTTTTCTCTATGTAAGCTGACTTTTTCAAGTATGGTAACAGAAAGCTGCTCAACACACCAGGTATTTTTATATATCCGAGGATAGAGCTCCCTCTTCCCATGAGAACACCCATTCGTTTCCTCAGATCTACCACAAAGGATGAGACAACACAGATCCTTGCACTTCCCATTACGGTTTTACATTAACTCTCCTGCCGTGCTTGGCTCTGCCTATTTCAGGCCCTCACTAAAGATAGCAAAGATACCTCCACACCCAGGTACAGGGACTCAAATAGGCTCTTCCACAGAGATTAAACATCCCAACTAACTGTCATTGCAAACATTTAGTGTTTACTGAGATTTTTTCGTGGGGGAGAAAGAGAGAGAAAGATTGCTTATGGTTTGTTTGGGTTAGGTTTTTGAATCTCATTACAGCTAGGACAGCCTGGAACTCATGATTCTCCTGCCTCAGCTTTCAAAGTGCTGGGATTTCAGGCATGTGCCCTAACCCTAACCATGCCCAGCACTCCTTACTATCATTTGATGGACAAGTAAGCCAGAGTAAGAGAGTAATTTTTCTATTCAACCCATCCCTGACCACTAGCCCTGCCTCCAAATTAGCCTCCACCCCTCACTCTCTTTGCTCCTCCTCCCCTGCTAGTGGTTTCCTGGACCAGACAGAGGTTTCTTAGTATTACTGTGATTCTTTAATGGTATCCTTAAACAGGGAAACAAACACTCTATTTTCCCAGAGCAGGTCAGGGATTTTGTCTTTTCTTTTTACCAGGAGAGAAAACTAGCTTCGGGGAGATGAGGAATGCTCCCTGAGACATGCCCTTCCTGATTAAGTTCTCACCTGTACAGCAGGGACCATGCTAACGGCGGGGCAGAGAAAGGCAAACAGGGAGTGTCTCTCATTCACAATGCTTGGAGTCTAAGGGAGATAAAAACAGGGAGGGCTAATCTATGGGCATACAGACATCAAACAGCTGTGCAAACATTGGGCAGAGGCAGAAATTAAACACGAAAGTAAATAAAGTATTTACGTTATGTAAAAGTTGCACAGCTGCTGTTATTCTCCACTAGGGCTCTGGAGGAGAGGAGGCAGAAAAGCTTGTATTTTTTTCTGTTGGGGATGATGTCGGCAGGAAGGAGCAGAAAGGTCACTTGTGGCTCAGGGAACAAAGACAAAACTATTACATAAACCCTCATCTGCTGGTGCATAACCTCTAAACCTTGGTCTTCCGAACACACTGCGCTTGTTTCTCAGAAGTAGCTCTTCTATGTCAGACCATACTTTTAGGAATCTGTGTCAGTAACTAATTTTAAAGTGTTAGAGATGGCCCCAGAGCCAGCAACAGCAGGAACCCAATAAAGAGGCCCCAGAGTTGCCAACACAACTGTCCTACCTCAAAGGACAGTTTGATTTTCTACATGCATCCAGGGCCATCAGGTGAACTACAGTAGCCCACTGTCATCGGAGACTTTGCCTGATAGCCTGGCATTCGGGAAATTTCCTCAGCCTTCCTAATGATCAGCCCAGATGCCTAGAGTCAACACCTGGTCCACAGGGCACGTGGATGATTGATGACTTACTAAGCTGCTCCTGAATCTTACTTTAGATGCTGAAAAAAAGGAAGGCCTTTTGTGTTTAAGTGAAAATAAATGTTTGTCCAGAAACATTATAACTAGGAGTATATATACTAAAACACAGTAAAGATTTTAAAAGAAATTTAAAAAAACACAGTTTATTGGTATAAAATTAGAAATGATGGAAACATGGAAAAATCCAGAACTATAGTTTAGACATAATCATTGTTAATATTTTAGTATAAAACTTTGTAAAAAAATAGATATATTTTTAAAATGTATGAGGACCAATAATATGGAGTATGTTAGGGGACTTGCCTTCAAGATAGACGACCTGAGTTTAATCCCCTGTGCCCACATGGTAGAGGGAGAATGGACATCCATAGCCAGAGAGTGGTCACAGTAGAGCTGTGTCAGTTAGTGCTTATGCTATCTTTATGTAATTATATATCCATACCATACTCTCTTTTATAGACCCCCACAGCAATGACTGGTGGATCACCTTTGTGACTATAAGTATGTGCATATTGCAGACTCCTAAGAGTTCAACATCTTCTCTCCTATTGGGGATGCAGCTCAAAGATGGAGTACCTGCCTAGCATAAGGTCCTGAATTCAATCCTCAGCAACACACACACACACACACTTCAAACCAAACAAACAAAATGCTTTCCTTCATCCTAGATGATAGCTAGAACACAGAGATCAGTGCTTAGTTAAAAAAAGTAAACAGCCTCAGAAGATTTTTCCTTTTTTTTTTTCCTTTTTTCTTTTCTTTTCTTTTCTTTTCTTTCTTTCTTTCTTTCTTTTTTTTTTTTTTTACATAGTCTCAGTATGTAGCCCAGGCTGGCCCTGAAGTCAAGCTCCTCCATTTCAGCCTCTTGAGTGTTGGGATTGCAAATACTGCAAAGACCACTACACTTGAGCTAGGAGGCCTGTTTCTTAAACCTTCTCTGCTTCTCTGCCACTTCCCACTTTCACATGGAAAGTCATAAAATGAGTTTTAAAATGGATTTTATGCTCAAGCTTTGCCTGATCCAGTAAGAGAAGCCCCAAAGTTCATGCATGCTCCAGTAGAAATGATACAGATTTGTAACTGAATAAAATCCTCTAGCAGCTGGGAACAGAGTTAATGCTGTCTGATACTAATTACTCCCTAGATCTAGTTTATTATAAGAAATAGGTACAGTTCTTAGCAAATTCTCTAAAGACCTGCTCTACATACTCATTAATTTTAGTCTTGAGTTTTATATATTTCATCCATGTTTTTGTTTGGATTTCTAAAACATAAATCTATTAAGTTCATAGTTATTTACTGCATGGTCATTGAATTAACCTTATGGCAACATCAATTTTTTAAAAAGTGCTCTGAGCTGGAGAGATTGCTCAATGGTTAAGAGCATTAACTTCACTTTCCCAGGACTTGGGTTTGTTTCTCAGCACCCATATTAGGTGGCTCACAAGTCCAACCCCAGGGAAATCCAACTCCTCTGACTCACAAGGGCACCTGCACTCATATGCACATACCCCACCACATACTTAGATGCACATAATTTTTGTTGTAACTTCTAAGCAATGTAACTATAAGGAGTCCTAGAATTCAGGGCTGGTGCATTGTTACACACAAAGAAACACAGTTCTAAGCTATCAATCCAGGACTTTCTTCAGCCCAAGCAAAAGTATGTCTGAGCTGTATTATCAATGTATTCTAGCTAAAATTTGGTTCCTATCAGAGATCCAGATAGCTGCTTTGGGAAGATACGTCCTTTCCTCCAGCTACACACTCGAATACCAAGGATGATAATATATTCTGACTCTTTCAATTGAAAAGACATAAGAATGGATTGGTTTACATTATTACTTTAGGCTATCTTTTATATAGCTTATATGTTCACTCAACCCTTACGGACTTGGATGCCATTGGTGCCAAGGATGCTCTTCCCCTCTGTACTGCTCTCTTGGGAAAAGGACTCAAATGTTCAAAGTAAGCATGAGAAGGAGGAAGCACCAACCACTCACACATAGTTGGAATTTCAAGCTTAGCAATTAATAGCCAACTTGTTAGTTAGAAGCTGCCATGCCTATCTTGTTACTTTATCTATCTATCTATCTATCTATCTACCTATTTGTGTGTACAACTCCATACTACATGCATGTCCACTATGCTACTTTAATTACTATTTCAAACTTTACTGAGCACCCCTTTTTTACAAAAAAAAAAATCACAAGAACTACTTTTCAAGGCTAATGAATGAACATGATTTTAAAAGCAAACTTAAGGATGCTTATAAAATGGAATATGGCTTTCACTAAGGGGAGGCGATTTTAAACAAATATTCAATTGTTTGCCATTACTCCATCTAGGTCTGTTGACAGGGAATTTGGGATCTCTTCCTGACAAAGGATGGAGGTTTTCACTGCACCCTTGGGAGGTCCACAGGAAAGGGAGGAAGGAGGGCAGTATTTCACAGGACATGGTAAATAATGCCAAAATAAAGACAACATGCAGTTTAGAGGGAGCCTGGAAGCCACTGTGTTGAGCTAGGCAGCAGAAATGGAAGCCAGAAAGCAAAGCCAGCAGGCAGAATGACAAGATGCACAAGGCAGGGAGCATCAGGAACAAGATCAACAGGAAAGGTGTCCTGGACAAGTTCTTGGGATAAGGGCTCGCCTAGCTTTTTGCTTGTATGGCAGGGTGTGAAGGAGAACTAGCTATTGCCAGGCTGAAAACAGACACATTGGTAACATGGAAACCAGCTTGATATGCAGTCACCTGGAGTCTCAAGCACAGAGATAGCCGCAGAGCATAGCATAGTTTTAATGTGAACAGCTAGGCATGGGGCATAAGAAATCCTTCATGTGTTTGTTCAGATAAGCACTGACATATGTGAAACACTTACTTTGCTCCATGCTAAGCTATTCACATTAATTATGTCACTTAGCATTTCCAACAATAGATTCAATTAAGTGCAATTATATCTGCTTTGTAGTCTAGAGACATGAGACAAAGGTTGGATGATTTCCCTAACATCACACACAGCCATCAGCACTCTGGTTTAAACTCGGGTCTCTAGGCCTTCTGAGGCTAGACCTTCTCAAATTTGGCAGAATTAAATATGCATATTCTTCCTTCCTTCAGGTCTTCTGACTTAGTCATTCTGAAGTGACCAGGACTCTGCATGTTAACATCCATCCTAGCTGGTATTGACATAGTTGTTCAGGTACCCAAGCCAGGCCCTTCAAAACACGAATCATCAGCAAAGATTGATAATGAGCAGATTGGAAAGAAGACTAGGAGTAAGTTATATGTGGAAGAGGACTAACCATCAAAATCTAGACTTGATAGCTTTTGATTATCACGATAGTCTGACTACTTATTTTTCTGCCCCAACACATGTTTCCTGTCATTCAGAAACAGCCAAAAGTTAACCCATCCAGTGCCTAGCAAATCAAGCTTCCTTGCCAGCTTAAACCTCACAGATCCCACTCACTAGTCAGCCTCAACTCAGGGCTACAGACAGACCCTTCCTTATTGTTGCTAAGACTCGGGTAACCTGCATAGAATTAGTCAGAGCTCAGACAAGAGAGTCCTATCTTATTGGCTGTCGCCTGAGCAAGACTACAATATGGACTTGCCTTTCCAATAGTCCTAAAGACAGCTTTCAAATAGCAGGGCCATTTCTCACAATTACCCACCAGACAAAGCCTAGTGATAGAAATCACTGCTAGGTGATCACTTCTGCATACTGCTAGTATGATCATTGTCATACATAATGCATATTTCTCTTACTTTTGATAAATGCTTGAATTCACGGCTCCAGCTTCAGGGGAGAAATCCATCTTGCTTATGAGGTCTTTCTTTTTTCTTTCTCCAAAGGTGCCCCCCTTTAGAGCTGACAGATTTCCTTAAAGAGATTGTGAGATGTTTCTTCAGAGAAACCACAGGAGGCTAGAACAGGTTGCTTTGCAATTGTCATTTCTCCAAATAAGAATGAGCAGGTCATGGCGTGAGCGATAATCTCCATCAGCTGGAAACATTAATGTTTGTGCCATCTTCCAGTTTCCCCAGTCTTCTCTCTGCTTTCTTAGCTGCCTTTCCACTTAAGTTGGTCTGTAAGCGCCTTTGTGGCCTCCACTGCAGGCCTCAGGCCAAGGCAGAAAAAAAAAAAAGAATTCTTTTCATCTATTCAAGTGTGATCTGGGTCAGACAAGCCTGCTGCACAGGCAAGAAGCACAGAGAAGTCTTCTGTATTCAGCATTCAGTCCACAGAGCCTATCATGGGGCCTGCCCTTGGCAAAGCCAGCACAGTGACCAGGACCATTTGGCAGAAACAAGAATGCTACTAGTCTGTCCCCTCCTGTCACCTGGAGGGCAGCATGGTCCAAAGAGCAGGAACTGGGCATCCTGTTCCAAGCACTTTTCCCAAGATCACCTCCAGCTTTAAAAACAACCTTTATCTATTCGAATAGCGACTTTTATTTTTATTTTGAAATGCTGGGTGAATTCAAAGAACATTTCAGTTACTATAAATAGAAACCATTAGCATAATGGTACCTGAATGGAACGTTAGTAACTGATGGAGCACACTTCCTGTCTTCAACACAAGAGAATGTGGGCCTCAGACAGACCAGCAGGAAAAGGGCACCAGGTGGAAACAAAGGTTGAGCTGGCCAAGGCTATTTTTCCTATCTGTCTAATTTACTAAAATTATGCTTTTCTGGGAACCCTTTTGAAAGTGTTTGTCTGCTCAAGGCTCTCTCCTAGTGAGGTGTATACTCCCAGCCCTTACTTCACATTAAGTATGGTGACAGTATGCAAAGCAAAGGTGTGCACTCTAGATTCAACACTATTCTGAGAGAGCTTTATGAGGATGAGAACTATTCATATTGGCAAAGTGGCAGCAAGATTATCTTCAGATAATTGGTATATTATTTTATATCTGAGGGAAAAAAATAACTATAAGAAATAGCATGAAGGGTCTGGGGGAGTGTCTCAGTAGTTGAGGGTATTTGATATTCTTACTGAGAACTAGGGTTCAAGTCCCAGTCTTCGCACAGTGACTCCAGTTTCAGGGAATCCAACAGGCATGCATATGCATGTAGGAAAAAATTCATATATATTAAAAGTAAATAAAGATTTTTAAAAGGTATGAGAAATGTTGAGGTTACTGAGTCTGTGTTTATTAAAACTAGTTAACATCCAACATAATCTGTTTTATGGGACAAAAAAAATTTGCACCTTTAGCAGACAAAAATATACAATCTACCAAGTGTGATAGTTAATCTTGGCTGTCAACTTGGTATGAGTTAGAATCAAATAGGGGACAAGACTCTGAGTGTCGCTGCCTTGTCAACTTTGTCCCCCACTATGACAAGATACTCCAACAAAAGCAACTTGAAGAGAGTTTATTTAGGCTCACAGTTCCGGAGGAACAGAGTTCATGGCAAGGACAATATGGCAGCAGGCAGGAAAGGTATTATGGGAGGAGCTGGGTGCTGCCTGGTCACGTTGTATCCACACTCAGGAAGCAGAGAATGAACAGGAAGTGGGACCAGGCTATTGAAGTTTCCAGGTCTGCCCCTAATGACCCACATTCTTCAGTGAGGTTCCTTCTTCCACAACCTTTGGGCACAGTACCACCAGCCTATGGAGGACGGTCCACATTCCAATCATAGCTGTTGAGGATTTTTCTGCAGGTGTTTAGCTGAGTGGAAAGAGCCACATTGAACGTGTGCAGCACTATCCATGGACTGTGTTTGCAGACTGAAAACACTGGCCCCTCTCTCTCCCTGACTAGGGACACAATGGAACCTGCTGCCTCGTCCTTACCCTACACCTTCCTAGCCACCAAAGTATACACTCACACTGTGACCTAAAATAAACCTCCCTCCAAGTTGCTTCCCTGAGTTATTTTGTCGTTGCGACCAGAAAAGTAGCCAATACAGCAAGTGGCGTCAGTGTCTATATCGTAAAGTAACTGGAAACAGTAATAAATGTCCCTACCACCATCCTAAGGTAGCCTTTGTTTCCCATATGGCATGAATAAAAGTATTATCCACTTTTGTGTTATTTCTAGAATTTAAATAATTTTTCATTTGGAAGAAAAACTCCACAAGTGTATCCTAAATGGTTTAGGTAACATGAAAGGAAATAAAACAAAAACAGAAAAAAGGCAATTTGCCTACCTATCTAAAAAGGAATATAATAAACAGCGGGAGGCAAGCCTTGCCTTCCCTGCGAACTCAGTGACTTCAGCATCCAGAATACTCATTAGTACTGGCTGTCCTTGCTTAAATTTGGGCAGTGTGTATTTGGCCAAGAAATCTCTCTCTCTCTCTCTCTCTCTCTCTCTCTCTCTCTCTCTCCCCCTCCCTCCCTCCCTCCCTCTCTCTCTCTCCTTTCCCTTCCCCAGCACTCAGTCCCACCATTTCTCATCTAATCATCACAAAAACCTAACAAGCCTAACCCCTTACTTAGCTCAGTTCTTTGTTGTTCTGTGCTACCAGTCTGAACCCTGAGCAGGGAATAGAGAGAGAAGGACATTCTTACCATTTCCAAGATGTTACTAATGGCTTTTTTTTTTCCTCACTTACATGATTTGGGAAATGCATAACATTTTGTGTTACATGTGATGATTTGGATGATTTTGGTCCCAAAAGCTCATATGTTTGAATGCTTGGTCTGTAGTTTTTAGAACTATTTTTGAAGGATTGGAAGGTGTGGCCTTGCTGGGGGAGGGTGGGTTCTGAGGTTTCAAAAGCTTCTGTTGGACCTAGTATGTCTCTCTGCTTGCACCTCGTGGATCAGATGTGAGGTCTCCACTACTGTTCTAACACCAAGCCTGCCTACATTGCACTCGCCATAATGGTCATGGACTCACTCTGAAACTATAAGCAAGCTCACTACTAGATGCTTTTTTTTTTTTTTTAAACAAATTGCCTTGGTCATGATGTCTCTTCAAATGTGGAAAAGCAACTAAGATAGTGAGTAAATTTATACGCATTCTTTAGGCCAAACGGTATACTGACGAAAGCAAAGTTGAAAATTTAGAAAGAAATACAATTTTATCCAGAATCTACCAAAACCAAACAACAACAAAATGTATTCCTTGTGCAAAATTTAAGATGGTAGGGGCTGGGACGTAAGCTAAATTCCCAGGACTCATATGGCAGGCTACAACTAAGCAGCAGTAGTTCTGTTCCAGGGGATCCATTCCCCTTTCCTGGCTCCTATGGCTACCAGACAAGCATATGGTACACAGACACAGATCTAGGAAAAACACCCATATGCATAACATACAATAAAAAATAAAAATTAATTTTAAAAATGAGGTGGAGTCACTAGAGGCCAGAGAGACAACTCTGTTGTTAAGAACATTTGCTGTTATTGCAAAGGATGCAGGTTTGGTCCCCATCATCAACATGGTGGTTTACAACAATCCATAACTCCAAGAGGATCTGATGTCCTCTTCTGGACACAAATGGACAAGTATGCACACGGTGCAATACAGTTATGCAGACAAAACATGTATACACATAAAAGAAAACTTCCAAATATCGATGTTCCTGGCCAGATTTATTGGTACATACCTGTAATCACATCAGATAGAAGACAGAGGCAGTGGAGTTTTGAAGACAGAGTCACATGATGATCCTCTTTGAAAAGGGGAGAGAGACGGTTTGGATAATCAGATTTTATTTTCTGTTTCTATGACTGTTGTTCTTCAATAAATATGATATGCTAGCCTCTGAGTGCCCCTACCCTGTGTGTGCCACTACCCACTGTGTGCCCCTACTCTGCGAGTGCTCCTATTCTCTGAGTGCCCCTACCCACTGAGAATCATCACATAAGGCAAATGATGTTTTCAAAAGCTCTTACTTCTCCCATAGTCCTGGGCTGTTTTGTTTTTAAGTGCTGGGTCTGAGCTCTGACATAAGCAGACACATGCTCTAGGAATGAGCTATAGCCCTGCCTGAATTGATTTAGTAATGGAAGTGTCACTGTTGGTCAGGTAAAGGATACTAGCTACTGTGAGTGCTAATGTTACGTTTTAAATTTTAATTTTATTTTAATTACTATGCTGAAGAAATCTGTAAAACAAAAATGTCTCTGATCTATAAGCCCCTTACCCAAGGACAGATATTTCCTAAAATGCTGAAGGCTATTATTTATGGGAGATAGCAAAGCACATATTTTCACCCCCTAAGCAAGTTTGATTGATCCGTATATAATTAATGTGTGTGATCACATGGGGTGGTTGGAGCATGGGGAGGAAATGTATCAGGATGTATGCTTGCCCTTGATTGGACCTGATGGGACATGCAATGAATGTGGGCGTTGCCTTTATAAGTTGCTACAAACCATGACTCAGGGCCATTTTCTCGAAGTCCAAGGTGGACATGGCCAGAGCCCATCCACCTGGCCAATTAAAGCTTGCTTCAGATTTGGCTTTAAATTGAGGTGAGTGGTCTTATTCTCACCCTATGGGATTAATGGTCCTTTCTCCACCATGCCTTTGGAGTTCTTGCTAACAGTATAAAATCAAAAGGTAAGTTGAGGGTGTAGCTCAAGTGGGGGAATCTTCACCCAGCAAGCATAGTGCCTTGTGTTCAGTCTCCAGTGCAACAAAGACAAAAGACATAAAGGCAAGGTCAAACGGTTAAAGGTCTCTAGCAATAGCAGTACAAAGAGTTCTTCTTATAGAGTGCAGGGCTTATTTCTGAAAGACCATGAATTCTAGCCTAACTAGATAAGCTAATCCCTGCAATAAATAAATAAGTAATTACATACAGACATACAGACAGACAGACAGACATCACACCCACATTCTGTTTAGCAGACTTTTCCCTGGGAATGTTACTTTATTTGACAAGTTTAACATCCTTGGTAACAAGGTATGGTTGCAACACTCAAATGTGTACGTTTATTTTCCTTAATCATAACAAGACAGGGGCATTTTGTAACTTTTGTCCAACAAAGTAACAAAAAACAAACCCCAATCCTGCATCTTTATCTTACCCAAATCTCTGTGAAAGAGAAAATACTGAGTTTCCTAGACTTTGGTTTTGAGTCTGAGACCACAGAACAGGATGGAAAGTCTCCCTTCTTCCTGCAAATGTTTTGGGCAAGGCAGCTAGACTTTAAGCCACTTTGGATTTGTCAGTATTTCTGCCATGGTGTGAATGAGGTCAGTGTTACATATAAGGATTCCTGGCAGATAGCAACTACATGGTAAACATGCTAGTCTGATAACCAGACATGGCACTGGGTGAGATAAGAATTCTTGGCACCTAGCAGCCACATGGTAAGCCCACCATGGCACCAGCAGAATATGCTGCCACGTATGGAGGGCATGCCCCTAAGTGTGGCTATGTAAATCTGTGCCCACCCATTCTCTTAAAAGGAAACACCATGTGAAAGGTCTCTCTCTTTTCTCTTCTGCTTCTCTTCCCTTGTACTCACCTGACAACTTTCCTGAATAAACTCTACGGTACCACTGGTAGTGTGTGTGTGTGTGTGTGTGTGTGTATGTGTTCTCACGTGGAAAACCAACATTATGCCCTGGTCGCAAACCCTCTGAAATGAAAAAGCAAGGTTTATTGGTAGCAGAACAAATCTCAGCAGGGACCTTGTCAAGCACACCAGCACAGCAGAAGCGGGAGGAGATACCGGTCCCTCTGTAAGCTCAGTTTTTAAAGGTAAAAACCACAAAGTTACATCAATTAGGGATCTCAGTACTGGTACAGTTCTGATTGGCTTGTTTTTTAGGGACTTTCTAGAATTCTTCTTTTATCTTAGTTTTCAGTTTGTCAGGTTGTTTCTCAAATCTTTTTTGTATCCTGTGCTAGGACATTCTGTGGTTAATCAGTTACTATCAGATGGCCCTAGGCTATCTCCCGTGTTGGGACATTCTGACTTTGTACTCAGTAGTTCTGAGAATTCGAAATGCAGGCCTATCTCAAACTGGGGTCAGGTGCTTGCTTAAAATGAAAGTGCTTCCCTGATTCTTCAGTCAGAGCATAATTAAAATATGCACCCACATGGAAGGTTTGGACTGTAATACTGGGTATTTGCCTTACTTGTCCTGTGGTCTCCACTTGATCTACCATACAAATGAATATCAAATTAACTACAAATAGACATCTTTCAGAGTGTAGGAGATTGGCTTTAGACATGCTCATCCCCAAATCCATGAACATTCCAGTTCATATAACCTAAACACCCTCTCCTATGTGTTCTAAGTTGTCTCTAGATTACCTATAATACCTAATACAAGATCAATGCTATGCAAATAGCTGCAGTTCTGTTCTGCTTAAGGAATACGAAAACGGCTTTTTCGCATTCAGTATAATTTCTTCCTTCCCAAATGTATTCATCCTGCAGTTGACTGACTGTGGATGCACATCCTGCAGGCCCAGAGAACTGACTGTAACTCACTAGAATGCACTAGGGTATAAATTTAAATAGAATGCTTATTTGTAACAAGCCAGTATCTCCTTTAAATGTTCCTAAAGAAGCTCCTAAACTATTGCCAAGTACTTTAATTGCTGATGAAAGTTTAGACCCATGTTTTACTTCATGCATTTTATGTCAAATTTGTAGATCTTTTTAAACACAACTAATTCCTCACTCCCCCCCCCCCTTTTTTTTTGCTATTCTGAGGATTAAGTCTAGAGACTTACACATGCTAGGCAAGTATTCTCCCACAAGATATACTCTCAGCTCAATGTTAATTTTTTTTAAACAAAATTTTTTCCCAATAGTACTTTTCACTGAACATAAGAACTATTTTACATACTTAAATATGCACCACACTTGGATATTGTGCTGACATTCCCAACATGAAAGGAAGATGGCCTGAGGCAGGCAGAGCAAGAGTCCCAGGACAAAGTCTGACTCTCTGTTAACAGCCTCAGACCCGTCTGGGCATGCATGAGTGACTGGCCAAGCAGGCTGCCTAGAGTTCTCTTTGGCTAAGGAACCAAGAGACTGAGGGAGAGAGATACTAAAGAGCACCTTCTTCCTCCACCCTTTGACAGAATTTCATCCACAGACCTAGAAACAAGCCAGAAGAATTTTATTTTTCTAATGTCTTCATGTAGAAAATGTAAACATTTAAAGATTCATTAACTTTAAAAGAAGTGTCATAAACAATATTACATGTTCAAAGGCTACTGGAATCCAGACTGATGACGTGACTCAGAAGTATGCCAAGGGTAGGAACCGCCTGGCTCAGTTCTGACACAGTCTTCCCCATCCAGAACCGAAGATGACTCAGCACTTGTTTCCATGTGTCCCTTTTCCTTCAAGGTCCCACGTCCAATCCCTTGCTGTGCAGGGATAAGGAAAGTGAGCGTGTGGCACTTTCTGGCTTTATCATGAGAGACAATCTAAACAGGCGAGGAAAGGCCTGTTTACAACAAACCTCTAAGCCATAAATTCACCAGGTGGAAGACAGGCAGAGGGCCCAGGCTTCAAGGTCGACCAGAGAGCTCTGACCTTGCAAACTGTTAGACTCTCAAAGGGTCTAGTCAACTGATTTTCTTGACAGGTTGCTTCTGAACCAGAGCAAGATTCCTAGGCAGTAAAACAATCATCAAGCAAAATTTAAGTTTGCATATGTGTAATAGACAGTGTGCAAAAAGAGTGTTTGACTGCCAGGTAGTGGTGGCACATGTCCCCAGCGTTCAGGGGACAGAGGCAAACAGATCTCTGAGTTAGAGGCCAGCCTGATCAACAGAGTGAGTTTTATGACAGCCAGGACTACACAGAGAAAACCTGCCTTGAAAATGAAGGAGGAGGAGGAGAGTAATTGAACTATTTTATACCTGCCCTCTCACTACAAAGCATCTAGGAGATAGTCCAAGGTAGCAAAGGTCTTTCCACGTGCTCACCAGACTTCGTTTTATGTTTCTATTCAGCCATCCATAGAGTCCATAATCTCTGTATCTTTATGATACCAAAATAGTATGTGTTTTACCCCCACTCTTGTATATCATGCTCATATTCTAAGGAGGAAGAAATAGAAAGGACAAAGGCATTATTTATCTGTCCTTAAAGAACATTCCTGAAAGTCTCACACAGAAGCGTGTCTTTCGTTTTAATAGCAATAACTGTCATAGGAAATATAGTTTCATAGCTAGGCTATGGCATCCTAAACTATGATTATAACAAAAAGAAGACCAGACGTGATGGCATGCACCTGTAATCCCTGCAATTTGAAGGTCAGAGACTAAAGAGTTCAAAGCCATCTTTGGCTATATAGCAAGTTTAAGGCCAACATGGGCCACACGAGATTTGACTTTAAAAAAAATAATTTGGGGGTTGAGAGATGACTCAACAGTTAAGAGAGTACTGGCTGCTTTTCCAGAGGACTTGGGTTCAGTTCCCAGCTCACAACCATCTGTAAGTCTAGATGCAGGAAATCCAGTGCTTTCTTCAGGCATGCATTAGGTACACATATACATGCAAGCAGAACATTCATTCACATAAAATAATTAATTTTTAAAAATAAATTTTGAATTAAAGGAGGTACACACCTTTTAATCCCAGCACATGGGAAGCAAAGGCAGGTAGATCTTTGTGAGTTTCAGGACAGCCAAGGCTGTTACACAGAAAAACTCCATTAAAAAAGGGGGGGGGGAAGAATTTTGGTACAACATAGGATTTTTACGTGAAAATACAAGATGTCAAAAATAATACTGTGCAACCTGGGTGGGAATGGATATTTCTCTGAATTAATTTAATTTTAGTAGATGGGAAAGAGATGGAGAAAGGTACACTGGGTTGGCTGTTGTTCAGTTACTGAAAATCAATAACAACCCTACAGGGATCAGGCAGAGCTCAGCAGGGTGTCCCAAAGATCCTCCTGGGATCTGGTTCCTACTGGTTAGCTCCTCTAACACTGAGTCAATGGAGACAGGTAAACTAGTGAGGGAGGGAATGTGTATGACTGAGAGACATTTTGGAGTTGTAAAACTCCACTAGCATTTCTTCTATGGACATCTTCTGCAAGCCTGTGGAAGCCTGGCTTGAGTGAAGAGTCGAGTCTACCTAGACCACAGATCTAATTCCCCCACAGAAGTTGAAACAAAGGCTATGGTCCATTACTGACCTCCTGGAAGTATAATGCCGACCCAACTCACATCTTCCATTTGCCTGGTCTTGCTTTCTAAAAACACAGCACATAAAAGAGAGTTAATCAAATGTAAAGAAGTTCCCCAAATGTGAGCTAGATAGTAATATTGAGAGGAGACTGGCATAAGCTAGTGTATTTAGACAGGGATTGACAGAGGGCACAGAACTTAAATTAGAATTCACAAAATGGGAAGCATTTGGACTAAGAGGAACCAAGAGGAACAATATCCTATTGAAGTGTGATGCAAACTTAAATTTTTAAAAAAGAAAGTAGTTCAGGGAGACGGTTATATAAAAATTTCCTCCAGCAGAAAATCAAATAATCTGGAGAAACTAAGGCACATGGGCAGGGAAAGGGAAGGTGTACCTGGAAAGTACTGTTCATCCAGCTCCTACCTAGCTTTTGCTCTGTAAATTAATTGACTGTCCAACTATACAAATATATGTGAAGTCAATAAATCAAATAAACTAAGACTTAGACTTAGATAAATAATATCAAGAATATAAAGTTTATTGCTGGTACATAGTAAACAAGATAACCACTTGACAATCTATCTGTCAAAACTCAAGGAGCACCCTGTCTCAGCAGTCCCATATATATAGATAGACAGGGCGTATGAAAGGCATTTGTATACATAATAATAATACATGCATACATATAGAGAGAATTACTCTGGTTGTCCATAACAAAGGAAATGGACAAGCAGTATGTTGAGATGGTATTCTGAAATGATATACTGCTGTTTCAAGTACTAAATAATATATATTTAATAACCTGAATGATATTAAAAGCATAGTTTTTAGCTTAAAAACAAAGATGTAGATGTGTCAGCAAGACCTTATCTCCAAAAAAGTAGAGGAGGAGGAGAAGGAAGAAGAGAAAAAGGATAGTGACAGGTGGTTCAAGGGCAAAGGGATTTCTTTGTGTAGCATTCATAAGGCCTTAGATCAAGTCCAGAGAGAGAGACAGAGAGACAGACAGAGATAAAGACACAATTTATGTAAATCAAGAACACATAGACATAAAATAAATTTATAAGAGTTCAGTGAAGACGTCTCAGTTGATAGAGTCCATCCTGGATTAAATCCTCCTCAGCATAGCATAATCAGGCATGCTTGTGCACACCTATAACACAAAGAAGAAGAAGTTCAAGCTCATCCTCAGCTACATTTTAGTTTGAGACAGCCTGAAATACATAAAGCCATGCTTCAAAAAACATTAAAAAAGAATAATTCTGTGAAGAAATGAATACAGTGGAGTTTTGGATAAAGGAAGAAAGTGATTCATTAGGTGAGAGAGACAGAGAGAGAGAGAGAGAGAAAGAAAGAGAGACATGTTCCTATTCTAATGATTAACATACTGGGAATTCAGTCTTTGTGCCTAGATTTTCCCTGCCTTATTCCTCCCCTCCCCCACAAAAAGTCACTAGAAAAAGATGCACCCTTAGTTTCTCATACCTTTAAGTGTATGAGCAGCACTAGAAGAATCCATCATGATGGAGGGATGGCAGCAAGAGCAGGCATGGTGGTTCAAGGATGCTGAAAGTTCACATCCCGTACCATAAACATAAAGCAGAGAAAGTGAACTGTAAGCACAGGAGGCTTTAAGCTCTCAAATCCTGTCCCCATTGATATACATCCTCCAGCAAGACTGTACCACCTAAGCCTATCTATACAGCTCCATCAGCTGGGGACTGGGTGTTCAAATGCTGGTGTCTCTGGTGGACAGTTCTCATTCAAATGATTATAGTTCATATTAATAACCAACTAGCATACACTCAGATGTTGGATGGTTAATAAAAAGTTTCTGCATCCTAATAAGCATCTCAGCTGACACAGCAATCCAAATCAGACCAAATTAAGAAAAAGCCCAGGTTTAATGGGTAAAATGCTCCTCCTGGAAGATTTTCTGGGCCCCAGAGAGGAAATAGGTGGTATGTGTGTGTGTGTGTGTGTGCAAAAAACCACTTGTCTGTTTTCTGGGGGTGTAGTTTAAGTGCCCTTTAGGAGTAGTCTTGAGCATATCTGCGGGGAGGAGCTATGTTTGACAAGCTTTCTGAGATGAGACGGGGTTTGGGGAAAGGGAGGTTGGGGAGGGGCTGAGTTGGAGCTTCAACCAGAACAGTTAACAAGACTCCATAGCTGGTACAATGATCCCCTCCCCTCAGTGAAGGTCATTCCCTCACAGTTTTTGTGTTCAGTTGCTGTCATGGCAAAATGAAAGAAAAAATCAGATTCATTCTATTACGGACTTTCAGAGTTAAAAACAAAAGCAGTTAAAAATCTCCACAGTACATTTAATCCTCAAATACAGGGGTACATGCTCCTCTACTGTTGACTTCAGCTCTGCACAGAAAATTATCCATGTGCTGATTATAGTTTAAGAAGCTTATTCCCCTTGTGGTCAGTGCTAGCCAAACTCAATGCACACCATTTTCTGACCATCACTTGCCAGAGAAACCAGTCCTGCCAATTCACAGATTACCAGGCAGCATGCGATGGAGGAAGAACGCCAGTGGAGCCAATGGACACAGTAGGGAATGGAAGACCAGCCAAAGAATAATGACCTGAACTGGCTGGCATTCAGTCAGATCATGGGGACTGTGCTGGCCTCCAATCAAAGGTCTGGGGCTTTGTACTGTCAGGTCTCAGGCAACAGTGCCATTTCATAGTATAATCTGAACGAGTCATTTAGAGCAAGATATAGGGAGTAGAGTATTGCTTGCAGCCAAATTTACAAAGAATGGAGGTCTGGAAGATATCATACTGTCTTTCTATTGTAAGGGCAGGAACAGTTAGGACAATGTTCTGAGGCCTCTTAAAATGAAAGTGAAGAGTGATCCAAACATTCTCTGCTACAAAACCATTTCTATCCAAGAGGAAAGCCCTTCTAACAGTCTACCAATCCACTACAGTGTCTGACTTGCAGTCTCTGAACTATTCTCAGGGTTCACAATGGTGAGACAGTGCTGAGGAGTTATAAACCAAAGTAATTCTCATTCATCTACTGCAGACAGAGTCTGTCTGAAGTCTAGGCTCCAACTAAATGGTCCTTCAAGATCTCTCCCAGACCTAAGCTAAAATATTACTGTGTGAATAGACCAGAAAGTTTAGATTCTATAGTTCAGAGTCTTAAAGACTTTTAGCAATCTGTCAGGCCGATGTCTTTTCATTTTGTAGGGTGTGGCTTAGAAGAGCTGACTCCGAATAGCAGCTAGCTAGCTCGCTGCCTCTGAACATACATCTATCAATACCAACAACATTCCAGGAATCCTATTCATACATAGGCATGGATAGTTATGCCATGTGCACACCAGTTAGAGCCAGTCTTCCTGGACTTCACTCTATCATCACTACTTATTAGCTGTGCGACCTTGATCAAGTGACTTCTCACTGCTCCAGGCTCCTCTTCTGTAACATGGGATGATGGTAAATGTGTGTTCAGGGCATTATCATGAGAGTCAATAGACTCAATGCATGCAGAACAAAACAGTGCCCAGCACACGGCACGAACTCTATCTATACACACTTGCTAACTGAAACATCAGCCATTTGCCCTCTGGATGCTCTCTGTCCTTTGTTAGTCAGACAGCCCAGAACACTAGAGAATGCTCCACCAACCAACCTAACCAGTTCTATTTAAGTGTACAGACATGTCTAGTTTAGCTTTACCCCATTTCTTCCTCTGCAATGCCCACTATGGTATCTGGTACTTGACAGACTCTACCAATATTTGATGAGTAAACAAATGGATCATGAACTAAAGAAACAGAAATAGACGTCCTGAGAAACAAAGTTAAACGACACCTAAAGGGATGAGAGAAGCAGCATTTCTTCACAAAGGACAGGAAGCATGGATTCAAGGTGAGTGGAACAATCGGAGCAAAGCCTTGGGAGCATGAAGGAGAACGGCTTCTCCTATACATACAGCCACTTTTCCCACCTAGAGATTGGACCTAGATACACTGGGAATCTGCCAAGCTCAGCTTCCCTTGTATCAGGCAGCAGCCTTTTGACGAAGCCAGGAGCTCATTAAGATGTTCTGGGAGTTATTAGTTCTTCTTTCCTCTAGCACATGTCCATTCCATAGGAGTTGGCTGATTTCAGAAACCCAACAGGAACTAAGACACTGAAGACATATTTCCTTAGCCCGTCTATTCATTGCCAGAGTTTGATTATGCTTCACTGCTGGAGTTTCTGCTTTAGAGTCTCTTCTATCAGGAGCACGACTGGAGTATTTACTTCTGAAAATAGTAAAATGTTTTTTATTTAAGTTAAAAACCCTAGTGGTTCTTAGGGCAGATATCTGGTACCCATCAATATCCATCATTGCTTTCTTCTGTGGCAATAGCATCCCAGGTTTTTGTCTAGGCACAGGGACACTCAGAATAGACATTTTTCTCTCTTGCTTTAATAGAATGCCAGGTGATAAATATACATGGGGTGTTCAACTCATCCCAAAAATGAATTGAAAAGGGATAATTTTATTTATAGCCTTTCCTCTTGGTGGGATGTTGATACTGAAGTAACCCTTAAGGTCTTGTAAGGTGACCGCAAGAGTGGAAAATTTCTCAGGGAGTCAAGTAGAAGATTGGATCTCTGATATGTCTTGATTAATTAGTCTTGTGTCATTGCCACCATGAGAGACAACTTAAGAACCCAGAGTTCCAGAGGATCCAGCCGTTATGGTGGGAAGTCTTGGTGGAACTTATGGCAGCTCCTTACACCGTGGCAGAACAAGATAAAGAGTCAAAGCTAGGCCAGGCATCAGTCTCTATCCTTCAAAGGACCTACTTCCATTAGCTAGGTCCCTGGTAGGCAGTAAGCATTCAAAACACAAGGCTGTGGGGAGTGAAAGACCCCAACCTCAAAATTTCCACAAAGCCAATTAACTGGAAGTCATCCTGTGGGCAAAACCTCAGTATATCAGGGAACCGACAGTCGGGAATCGTTTGGCCAATAAGCAGGGAGTCATCCTGTGGGCAAAGCCTCAGTATATCAGGAAATCAACAGTTAAGGTTTCTTAAAAAGATAAAGAAGGCCATGGGAGGGTGAAGAGACCGGGGGTGTCTAATCTTAACACAAACCAGATGTTCACTGCACCTCCAGGATCAAAAACTTTACAGCCTTGCCCCAAAGTTGAACCTTATCAAATTACCCCTAGCAGAATTTTATATGTAGTTCAAAGTAGCTAATGAGATATGATATATGTCTTTATGTTTAAGCTGATGAGACTCTCACTGTATAAAAAAGAGAGACTGTTCTTTGTACGGGCACTCAGTTATCTGAAGCTGCTGATCACCCACAGGTGCCTGTGTATTAAAATTACCTCGTGCCATTTACAGCCTGAGGTCTCTGTCTGAGTTCTTGGAGTTGGGGCCCCTGAGGATCTTTCAGGGGGGGCATTTTAGATTCAAACTATAACGTCATAGATGGCATAGGTACCTACACTAGACTTTTATGGGAAAGTAAAGTAAATTTCTTCTTATTTAAACCATTATTCATTTGAGCTTAATGTTGCTTGGTTACACACCTATCCTTACTGGAATAGCTTTTTAGTTCTTCCCATTCTGCCTGCTCGTCAGGTCCACAGCTCTGAGAATAAAAACTAAAATGTAGCAGCAAATAAGGACAATGATGACAATAATAATTATAACAGTGAATATGTTTGCATAAACTCTGCTTCTTCCTTCTCACCCCAAAATATCACACATTGTGAATTTCATGGCTGCTTATATTATTTTTGGACTGCCTCATTTGCCTTCTGTGAATGTACATGGTTAAGAGTCATTCTATGAGTAGAAGAGGAAGTAAGTGATAAAATATGTACAAAAGGAGCCAAAATTTTATGGAAGGAATTGAGGTAGAATAGATAGAAGATTGTCCAGCAGCAGATAAATTATGGGACAACTATAATGCAATGTTATACAACGATGGAGAATTGTGTTCAAGAATAATTTCTACTGCTTTCAGGAAAATAAACAGGATAGTTTGTCACATAGATTCCTAAATAATACATAAATATAAATGTATTTATATGTGGATTTATTTTAAAATTACCTTCCGGGGGAGATGTAAGCAACATCTACCCCTTCTCCTAAGGTCCCAAGGGCAAACCAAAGCACAATATTGCCAAAGTGTACCTGGGGAACCTACAAGTTTATTGAGCTTCCTTATAGATGAGGAGCTCTTTGCAGGGGCTGGGTGCTCCTATCCCCCTCCAGGCCATCCCAGAAGGGATGAGGGATTTCCTGTAACCACACAGATGGAGATTTCCTCCACCAGTCATTCCCCACTACACACACTATAGGCTCTAGATCCTCCCCGAGTTCACATGAAAAAAAAAGCCGAGTTACATGTTACAGGTATCCATAATCTTCTATAACAAATGTATATGATTTGTATAAATTTTGAGGATAATATAGTGTATATGTGCATATGAATGTATATGTACACATATATATGTGCAAGTGCTTGTGTATGCAGAGACCAGAGAACAACCTTGAGAATTTTTCCCAGGGGTTTTTTTTTAAAGAAGGAGTTTCTCTGTGTAGCCTTAGCTGTCTTAGAACTTGCTCTGTAGACCAGGCTGGCCTCGAACTCAGAGAGATCAGGCATGCACTGCCACCACTGCCCAGCTTTCACCTTGATTTTTGAGACAGAGTCTCTAAGTGGCCTGGAGCTAACTGCTTGGCTGCCTGGCCAGTAAACCCAAGGATCCATCTGTCTCTACCTACCCAACCTTGGGAACACAAATCCATAACTCCATGTATTGCTTTTTTAATGTGAATTCTGAGGTATTGAACTCAACTTCATGATTGTACAGCATGCATTTTACTGATTGAGTTATTGCTCTAGCCCAAGTTTGTGTTTTTAACAAAGCAATTCTTGGGTAGCAGTAGAAATAGGAATAAACTCCATGCTTAATTAATGTTTCTATGTGGTATTGGTTAGAGATAACAATATCAGATTTTACAGATATAACAAGTCTCAATACCATAGAGGGAAATAGTGCGCTGGCTAAATTTTTGACAACTTGACACAAGCTAGAGTCATTTTGGAAGAGAAAGCCTCGGTTGAGAAAATGCCCCACCAGATTGGCCTGTGGCACATTTTCTTGGTTATTGGTTATGTGGGAGGATTCAGCTCACTGAGACTGTGGTCCTGAGTGCTGTAAGAAAGCAAGCATAGCAAGTGGGGGGAGGGGCAGGTAAGCAAGTGGGTGGCAATCTCCCTGACCTCCACATCAGCTCTTGCCTCCAGGTCCCTGTCCTCTGTATCTGCCACATCTTCCATCTGGGATGGACTGTGATCCTGAAGTCTAAACAAAAATAAACCGTTTCCTCCCCAAAGTTACTTTTGGTCATGGTGTTTATCACAGGAATGAAAATCCTAAGAACTATATAAAAGGTACTTTCTTATTCTCATAAAGGGGACACCTTAACTCTGGCTACCCTATCAACATTCTACTAAGCATCTAGGATGTCTTTGTATCTAGTAAGTAGCTCATGACTCCATTTGAGAGTGGTCAAGACTATCAGCCTGGTGACAGGCTGCACACCTTTAATCCCAGCAATCAGGAGGTAGAGCAAGGCAGACCGCTGTGAGTTCGAGGCTAGCCTGGTTTACATAGTGAGTTCTAGGACAGCCAGGGCTACAATATAGAGCAGTGGTTTTCAACATTTCTATCTTTTCAATTCTTTAATACAGTTCCCTGTGTTGTAGTGATCTCAACTATAAAATTATTTTTGTTGTTACTTTATAACTGTAATTTTGCTATTATTATGAATCATATTGTAAATATCTGTTATGCAGGATATCTGATATGAGACTCCTATGAAAGGGTGATTTGACGCACCAGGCTGTCATGAGCCACATGTAGAGAACCTCTGAAACAGACCCTATCTCAAAACAAAAAGCCAGTTCTGCCAGGGAAGAGAGATGGAGATGATTCTCTTCACAGTTTACTTGGCAGAGCTAGCTTGTACTCCTCACCTAATTTAAAAGGGAGCACATGGGGAATTTAGTGAGAACTGACTCTGCCATAGTTACTTGTGGTGATTATGTTTTCTCAACCACAAATCACAATGTTCAGCATAACAGGTTCCTAATTATATTTGGGGTTTCTTGTTTGTTTGTTTGTTTGATAGTTTTTTGGACAAGACATCCCTTGATGTCCTGGAACTCACTTTATAGACCATGATAACCTTGAACTCAGAGATATGCCTGCCTCTGCCTCCAGAGAGATGGGTTTAAAGGTATGCACCACCATGCCTGGCTTTAGGTTTAATTTTTAAAGAGAGTACATATGTAACAATATATGATTGGGTTCTTGCTATAGACTAAAGTAGCCAACAGTGAGAGGGAGATACAGCTTATCCATAAGGCCTCGAACAGAATTTTCACCAGCAAAACCAAACAAATACCAACAGTCACCCAACAATGGACTTTGATATGAGAAAGGGTAAGTAGACAGAACAAAGATAAGCAGAATTGAAGGTGTTACAATCTCCATTTTAGCTCTTTAAATAAGGGGACCCATCTGTACAAGATACCATAGTCTAAAAACTGAGACAAGACAAAAGCTAGCCAGGATCAAAAAACCATGTATGTGCAGTACAAAGACTGCAATTCAAAATGATAAGCAATTGAGCCAAGATGTTTCAGGAGTGTACATTGGTTCATGGTGTGACAATATACACAGTACAGAACCATGCATGCTGTACGTGCATACCAAGGTTTCAGGAAGGTTGCTCTATGCTACATGGACAAATACTGCCAGAAGCAACTCAGATTCATTACATATATTTTTTATTTTATTTTGCTTAATTTTATGTAAGTCTTCATTGTTGCATGTCCAGAAGTCTTTGGCTATTGGCAATTTTCCTGAACCTTTGGCTATTGGCAATTTTTTTCACTGGGACTTAGGGCCAGCGTGGGCAACACCATAAGAGCATATCTGAAAATACAAACAAACCTATCCCACCTTCTTGCTAAGATTTCTGATCACAAGATGTTATGTTTCCATCTTCCTAGGAATTAAGTACTGAGAAAGATGGGGGCAGGAGATTATATATACTTATATATGTATATATAAAATATTTAAACATTCACATTCTAGGATTTAAATTTAACTAATCTTCCCCAAATTTCTTTATGTCATTAATCCTACCAAAAAAAAAATCTCTACACCATAAATATATTAACCTATTTTCATTCCAGGGGTGGTTGACTTCAGGTTTGATCAGTGATGTTTCTATGTCTGGATAAGGTTGAGAGGAACACATACTGATGATACCCAGAAACTAAAAAATACATAAACCTGTCCGAGAATCATTAACAACCTGAGACTCCATAGCTGGGTAGAGCGGCAAAGACAGTGGCTGCGAGAAAGGAACTGACTGCGAAGAGAGTTTTTCAGGTTTCCTGGATGCTCGCGAGGGTGGGGCGGATTACAGAGAAGGAAAAGCTGTTCTGTGGAGAGGTGCTGGGGGCAGGAACAGCCTGCTGTCTGAAACAACACAGAGAGAGTGAGTCAGCCCACGACATCCTTTACATCAGTGGATAAGGACGGGTGTGGCGGGACTCCTGGACACAGGTAACCAAAGGACACAGAGTGGAGATAGCCGATTGGCCAAGGGCGCAGCCTCCCCCAGCAGGGATGCAGCAGGGCGCTGACACCATTTGCTAATTCCAGCACAGACTGGAAGACAGCAGGGCCTCTGTCTGGGGGACTAGAGGCTGGAAAGGAGGGAATTATGCTTGGAGCTATTTTTAGTACACCATCTCAGGGCATAGGGGACTCAGAACGTGCCTGCAAACTGAATTCGTGGGATGGAAATGCAGGCGTGTTGCCTGCTTCACTTCCTTCCTCACCAAAGAGTCCTTTCTACTGCCTGACCCACGGTACCCTTGCTTCCTACCTCGTGGTGAACTAATGGAGGGTCCTAGAGCCTCTGTGCAAGAAACCGCTCAGCTATGGGGCAACAAAACTGTAGGCTTGGGATCAGAGGCTTTGGAGAACCAAAGAAAAGAAAGTTTCATAATTCTTCAGTTTTTAACAAGTGCCCCAAACAGTCTTAGCTTGGTTGGAAATACTGGCACAGTGGAATTCAGTAGGACCTTAAACGAAGCCACAGACAATTTTCCTTGTGCTACAGTGTAAACTCCACACTCTCACAATAATACCTACAAGCTTTCCCACCAATAAAACTCGTTTGTGGACTATGATGTCATCAGTAAAACTCTGGTTGGCTCAGTGCTTTGCTGGCAACCAAAATTTTTCCAAGAACCTTTTTTAAGTATCAGACATCGTATTTGGTTTTGCCTTTTCTTCCAAAACATTCACCATAATAATGAGCATGTACCTTCCCCTAGAGGCTGTTTCTGTCAGAATCCTTCCGAAGGTCAGAGTTTGCTTTTCTGGAGCATCCAGGGGCATACATATCCTCACGGTCTGACAGTCCCTGACCAGTTACGTGGAGGAACAAGAAAATGAAGACATTTACTTCCTCCTTCAGCTGCTGCCTTCTAGATTAGACAGAGCAAAGGTGATTTTGAAATGCAGCCAAAAAATGTCACAACAGAGGATGGTAAAAACCAAGTTAAGGGAGCAGCAGGAAGTCTTCAAGTTTGAGATGTTTATTAATTTCTTATGTGTGATGTGGTAAGCTGTGCAGGTGGACCTGTGCACAAAAACATCACAAACACATCGGGCTGCCTTGACTCTGTGCAGTGGACACTGTATAGAGAACATTGCTAGTTTTACACACTTCCTGATGAATACACAAGCAAAAAAAAAAAAAAAAAAAAAAAAAAAAGAGTCTATCTTCACCAGGAAGTCAGGACAAGGACAGTGAATCCATGAGGCAGTAGGCTGGATTCCTCTTCTCTCTTTTCCTTGGCTTACTTAATTCCCCGTTTCTGGCTAATATGAAACTAGACTTGGATGGGAGCCGCAGCAAGGGTTAGGGATGCTGCCATGCCAAAGCCTAGGTTCAATTCTCATTTTAAAAAAGTCAGGGCCTGGAGACTCAGCAGCTAAGGGGGCTGCTGCTCTTCCAGGGACCTGAGTTCAGTTTCCTGTAGCCATGCCAGGCAGCTCACAACAGCCTGTAATTCCAGTTTCAGGGCATCTGATGCCCTACTCTGTCCTCCTTGGGCACCATACACAGACACATTTTAATAATAATAATAATAATAATAATAATAATAAAAACAAAATCTAAAAGTATCAGGAAAATCAATGCAGTTGCATTTAAAAAGTGTGATATTTATCTGTAATCTCAGCAGGAGGAGCAGAAGCTCAAGGAAGGCTACAGAGTGAGTTCAAGGCCAGCCTGGGATACATAGGTGAAGCATTGTCTCAAAAGAGAAAAACAAAGGACAGAAAGAATAACATAGGCAGGGTGTTAACTTTCAAACCGTGTGTGTGTGTGTGTGTGTGTGTGTGTGTGTGTGTGTGTGTGTGTGGGTGTGTGTGTGTGTGGCCTCCAGATCCTCCCAGAATCCTTCGGTCCCTACCTGCTACAGGGTAGGACTGGCATACCCTGACTCCTGTCCTGAACTCTCCAGCCCAGGTGCCTGGCTGCCCCTCCCCCAGAGGCTCTTCCCTGTATAATCCAGACATTGTGGTTACCTCTGCCCCTTTTGTACCTTTGGGCTCTTGCCTGCTGCTCCTGGTTCTTCTCTTCCCCCACCTCCTTCCGGTTAGGTTACTGCAGCCATGCCCTTGCCTGCAGGGACTCCAAAGAGCCTCTGACGTTTATCTTTAAGGCGTGTGTACCTTTAAGAGCCCCAACCATGTAGGAGACTCCCTCTTTTCTCTTCCTCTCTGCCTCTCTCTCTCTCTCTCTCTCTCTCTCTCTCTCTCTCTCTCTCTCTCTCTCTCTCTCTGTCTCTCTCTCCTCTCCCCCACCTTAATAAACCTAATATGGCTCTTGGCATCGTGCTGGAGAGTTCTTCCATGAGCAAAATACTAACACTTCCCCTCTGCCTCACCCCAGTACTCCCGCTCAGTCTGCTCATGTCCCCTCTGGACTCTACCAGACATTTCCGCCTCTGCCTCTGCTCTCCTGCCTATAATAAACTTTCTCCTCCGCCACACCTAGCCAGCCATGTCCTTTCATTTTTCTCATTCATAGGGTAGTGAGATAGCATGACTAATGGATTTTCAGTCCTTGTTATTTCCATTTCCTCTTCCTCCCATTTCCGCCTCCATGTCTGCCCTCCTGCCTCAGAAGGGGTAATGACCCAAAAGCCTCAGGTGGACTGAGACGCTCTGGTCAAGGAAGTTGGCTAGACTGGTGATGCCTGTGGAAGCTTCTGATGAGCCATCCACAAGCTAGACCCTCTGCTATCTACCATTCAGAGACTGCAGACAACTGACCCGCAAATGGACGCTTCTGTCCCCAACGTTTCCTCTTTTCTGTCCTATAAAACTCTAAGACCCCTATATCATGTGCACATAGTCTCACTTCCTAAGAGAGAATGTAGCCGTTCTGCTCCTCGGGATGTCTAGCTGCTTCCTTTTATTTCCAAATTACCTCCACCACTTCAAATGCAATGCCTCCCTTCTTGTTTGTAAGAAATAAAAGTACACAGATCACCTGATAGAACTCTTACCTACCGGGTTACCTAGTAGGACCCCCAGCACCAAGGTAAGGGGGAAGACTGCCTTGATTGGCCCTGAGGAATTATTAGAGAGGGAGGCTTTGGATGTAGCAGAGTTGGTAGAGTATTTACCTAATATGCAGGAGACATGGGTTCAGCCCCCAGCACTGGCATAACTGCGTACACTTTTGTAATCACAGCATTTGTGGAGCGGAAGCTGGAGGGTCAGAGATCTGAAGTCATTCTTGGCTACATAGAGAAAGAGAGAGAGAGAGAGAGAGAGAGAGAGAGAGAGAGAGAGAGAGAGAGAGAGTTCAAGGCTGCCTGGGATTTATAAGATCTGTCTCAAACAAACAATAGTTTCACACAAGTCCAGAGGCAGGAGTAAGGTAGGGCAGTTTCCTAGGAGACCTATCTGTTTGTCCTGTTCTGCTCTGGATGGGCTCTCTTGAGGGCAGCGTTTTAATACCCTCTTCCATGGACATTTAATTTGGGTTGGGGTTCCCTGACAGTGTCTAAAGGGAGAGGAGAGAATGAAGTTGTAATTCTTCCCCCAAAAAGAAGGAGGAGGATTATATCACTAGGTGAAATGAGGGGTATTGTATAATACAATCAAATCTTTCTGTCTTCACAGTTTGAATTTCAGTGAAGATAATAATGGGCGGATGTGAGTTTCCTGTGATACAGAAAGCCAGCCTTTGAGAGATGGTAAACACTGGTGGGGTCAGAGGGACAAGCTAGATTGAGGTGTCTGCTTTCTTTAGGTCACAGGCATCACAGACAAGTGGAAAAGGCAGCAGGTGCATGTTGTGGTTGGCCCCTGATATCTGGAGAGACGCTGTAATGGCCCTAGTCAGTTTTGTTTGTTTTTAAACTGAACTACTGGTAGTCAGGCAGTTAGACGCTGGTACTAACAAATCGTCACCTAGCATTGGCCCAGTCTTCAGGCTGGGTCTTTCTTGTCCCACCTACACTGGCCTCCTGTCTTTGTAGATCATGATAAACCTTAGGTTCCTTGCTGGGATCAGTTACTGCAGTAATGATTTCAGCATGCCTCTAAGTCCACAATTGGCCCTTTAAACACGACCAGCTCAGCAGGCCTGGCTGGCACAGAAAAGCCCATAACAGACAATTGTATTTATTCCAGGCAATTGTCCCAGACGGGTTACTCCCTGCTTCCTATGCACCTGCCTCTCCATGCTGTCTGTTCTCCATGTATCAGAGTTCATCCTTATCAAATACTGGCTGAGAGGGGTGTTCCTAGCTCTGTCTAGAACAACCCGAGGGTCTGGTGGGGAAGAGAGAGTGAACAGGTCTGATATGATCTAGAGGCATACTCCCATTAGCTCCTGGCTTTTCCATCTAACTACCGCATTATGTCAGTGCCGGCTGCTGGCTTTCTCCTGGCACCAACCGGCTAGACCAGGTTTATCTGCTCCCATTTGAAAGGCTGCTGTGAGGAATGCAGATCCTGCCCTAGGAAGGCTGGTTCATTCAGGAAGTAGAGGACAAAGAGCAAGATGACTTCAAAGACTCTGAAGCCCCAAACCCAGGACTTCTGTGGAAGATAGAGGTAGGGGATGGGGAGGGGACAGAAGTGGCTTTAAAAGGTGTTCTTTGAGTCCATTTCTTCAGTCCCAGATCTTTGGACATATCCCTCATTCAAACTCTAAAAGCCTCATTGGTAGTCACCTTTTTGTATGGAGTCCTGGTCTTTCTCCTCCTTGGTAAATCTTCCCAGGAAATGACCTCTAAGCTTCTCCTTGAGGTCGTCTGGCTCCCCACTTGGCACTCCACCTCCTTCTTGGTCCCAATGGCCCAGTGAGATCCCTTCATCCTCTCCTAGAGACCGGGAGCTATATAGTAGGGGTAGATGTGATGGGGAGTGGGGTAGGGATTAAGGATGGGGCAGAGTTTAGAAGTGTGAAATGAAATATCTACCCTTAAACCTTGAGGACCAAGAGCATTGCTGAGGCAGGGAGCAAGAGCGGCTTCACTTTCCTTAGAAATCTCACTCTTTCTTTTTCACCCTTACTGATACGGGGGAAATGAAGGTCCCCTTTTGGGGTTCTTAGCCTCCTTAATAAAATGACTTGCATGGATTTACCTGGGAAGGGGAAACAGATGAGATCTCCTGAGTCAGCTGAGGTGGTGGTAGTGGTTAAGAATATATACTGCTCGAACTAAAGGAACAAAACCACATGATCATATCCTTAGATGCGGAAAAAGCCTTTGACAAAATCCAACACTCCTTTATGATTAAAGCCCTGGAGAGATCAGGAATAAAGGGAGAATACCTGAATATAATAAAGGCGATTTACAAGAAGCCGACAGCCAGTATCAAACTTAATGGAGAAAAACTCAAAGAAATCCCACTA